>CM022946.1:76069879-76282379 GCA_012931725.1 Litsea cubeba | reverse complement strand
TCTTGTGATTACTATGGATGTGGTCTTGTTTCAGAAATTTTCGAAAAAAAACTAACAATGGCAGCTTCACTAACCATTACTTTCGACGAAAGCAAGCACCAACTCATGCTTCAACAGAAGCAAACCACGCGCACCTACAAGCGCCCCATCAGCTGCCGAAGTGTCAACTCCCTCGGCAACTCTGTGAACTCCGGGTCGACCTCGACTCCCCGGACTATCGTCTTCGGGACGTTGGGACCATTCCCACTTCCTGAGGAACAAGCTGCTCCCTCCAAGAAGCAGAAACTCGCCTCTCAACGTGTCACTACCGTGACACCAAAGGCGAGCACAAAAAGGCCTGAAGCCCGTGGCAGCCCCACGAAAGCCTCAACCTGCAAACAACCAGGTCTACCCCAAGACTTGGTCCCCAAGACCTTCACCAAAACAAAGAAGGTCCCAGGCATCCACTAAGCCAGCATTCCTGGCCCCACTCAAGGAGAACCAGTTCTATCCTCTTGCCTACATGAAAGAGGAGAGACCCATCTCCAACCTGACTCTCAAGTCATCCCAGCATGAGCCGGCTTGTTCTTACATGCCCAAAATCAAGTCATGCATCACAAGGCCTCCACAAGCACCTGCTAAGGCCTACAAATCTGCAGTTCGACCCTTCATTTCTACAGGGGCCGAACTTCACAAATTCAAAGCTTCGCTGCAACAGGCGAAGGATAGGGTTCGCATCCTGTCCTTGCCCAGCTACAAAGAAGACAGACTCGGCTGCTGCGCCCGAGGGAGCACATCCTTCATTGTCAAAGCCAGTCAGAGCTGACCGAAGCTCAAATTGCTCGTCGTATACGCCGCCGCGCGTCGTACCGACAAAAGAGACTACAGAAGCAAAGGACCCAGCCTCCCACACTTCAAGTCTCTCCCAAATGGGTCGAAAAAGAAATACCCAACCAAGTTGCTGCCGTCCATATGGTTGGAAAAACCAGAAGGCGCCAAAAATCAGCAACAAAAATCCATGTCCGACGTCCGATGACCCGTAGCGTCTCCAGGACAAGAAGACATTCAGAAGAATCCCCTGCTCCTTCAAGCAAGGACAGCAGAGTGATCCTTCCTCAAGCTCCTCTTCAAAAGAATGAGCCCCAGCTCAGTCACCAGGACAGTTTCTTCGTTCGATATCACGAAGGATGAATGTCTTGGCTACAAATTCTGAGCCACCACCCCACAATCCACCTCCAGAAGATGCGATCACCCACATCCAGCAGTTGGAACAGGGCCAGCAGAGGATTGAAACTCTGATGGAAAACCTTCTCCTCGCCTTCCAAAATCAGGCGAACAAGTGAAACCTACTCCGAATCATCAAGACGACGAGGTAAATAGAGAAGAAAATGAATCACGCGCCCTTACTAAAAAGGACGTAGACGGTATCCTCGCCAAAGCAAAAGAAGAGGATATACTCAAGGAGCATGGGATCAAGCCACCATATCCCTTATGGATGGACTCGGTCCCGTTCCCCACCAAATTCAAGCATCCTACTCTCCAAACATATACGGGGAAAGGATCAGCCAGACAGCACGTCATCCACTTCAAGATCTTGACGGGAGCTATCGCGGATCAAGATGCACTCAAGATTCGCCTCTTTGCAAGTACCCTAAAAGGTACGGCCTTCGATTGGTACTCCACTCTGCCGGAGGACTCAATCCAAAACTGGGCCATGCTAGAGACACGCTTCCTCACTCACTTCAAAGGTGAAGATCATCCCGCTACTATGGCTCAGCTGTGCAGCCTAAAACAGGGGGAGAATGAATCAACATATGACTTCATTCACAAGTGGAAAGCAATGGCATACAAATGCTCTGATGTATTGCCACAAGCGTCGCTAGTCGACATCTGCCGAAACAACATGAGAGCCAGAATCCGCTCCATGATCATCGGCAACAAATCAAAAAACCTGGGAGAACTCCTAGAAGCTTCCATGGAAGCTGAAACGGTGATTAAAGACCTCAACAGTCAGAAATCATCAAGAAAAGAGCCAACCGCCATTGCAACCTCTAAACCAAAGAAGAAAGAGGTCCTCAATGTGCAGACCAAGCCAAGCTCCTCAGCCACCAAAGAAAGCTGAAAACAAAGCTGCTGGTAAGAGACCTGAACTCTCTGATGCCTTCAAAGAACGGGTAGAGAAGAAATACCCGTTTGATGAAGATGTTGATGAAATCTTCGGGGCTCTTGTGGCAAACGGCAAGCTCACCTTGCCTGAACCAAAAAGACCGGGTGATGTTGGCAAAACCAACGATCCTCGGTACTGTCCATACCACCAGATGATCTCACATCCTCTCAATCAATGCTTCGTTGTGAGAGAGAAAATAAATGAGATGTGGAAAAACGGAGTCATCACCTTTGACAAAAACTATGGGTCTGCCTCCGTCAACATGGTGACATGTGGACAAACATCAAGATCACCGAAGAAGAAGATCACTACTTCCTTCAAGGTGATAAACTCAATCGAAGCGTCCGAAGAACTGGTTCCTTACCCGACACCAGACGGACAACCGATATGGGTACATCCCGATCTCCTGGAAAGATGAAAATTGGGAGGTCGTGAAAATAAAGCCTACAGCTCAACAGCGAAGGCAGGCTAGGAAACATCTCCTCAAGCTCAAACGGCAAGAGAAGACCCAGCCAAAACTAGAGGTCAAAGAAAAGGCAGAGGCTTCCTCTACCGCTTCACTGGAGGTAACAAAAACATCCCTTCCAGAGACTTCAAGGGGGTAAGGAAATTCACTCTCAGTGATTTCATGCCACCTCAATTCAGAGAAGCCATGCAGAGACATCATACTCTTGCAATTCGGTAGTTGGATTCTCCATTGATGGATACGAGTCCAGCGACACCGATGATGGATTCGAACCCAACTACACAGATGAGTGGGAGGAGTCCCTTGAAACAGGAGAATATCTCTCCGATGAAGAATGGGTTCCTGAGTCTCATCTTATGCCAGTAATCTGGTATAACCCCCTACAGCCACAAGGATCCTGGTCCGATGATGAAGAAGACCAAGAGGCTGTACAAGAAAATGCTGCTAACCCAGCACCTCTCATCACTCCAGTGGAAATCAACCATGTTGAGCCACAAAGAGATGATGAAGAAGAAGATCCGGCTCCCATGCCCGATCTTGAAGATTATGCAAGGATCTTGCAGCGACTCGCTCTACAACAAGAGCAAGAACGCGTCAACGAGCCTCCTCGCAATCCAGAGCCTGAAGTCCCTGAAGACCACCAGGTACATCCTCCCTTAACTCCTGAAAATGGAGAGGAAAATTGCTGGATAGACGATCCTCTCACATCCGAGGATGAGTCTGACTCCGATCAGGCAACGTCTCCCGTCAGAGCTTCCTGTAATGTGATAATTCGGGATTATAGCTCTTCCGAAGCATCGTCTGATGAGAGCACTTACACTCCGGCGACGCCTAGCAATGTATCTTCTGGAGCCACCTCATCTCACGTGACTTTCACTGAGATGACACCCTCTCAGGTTTCTTCTCCTGAGACTGTGACTTCAAAGTTCACACCCTTCCTGACTGAAGAATTCCCAGCCATTGATGCTTGGGACAATGAATTAGTCAACGAAGAAGAAAGATTGCTGGATGCTGTTCAGGACTTGTTCCCGGAAAATGCTCCATGCAACACAATCACTGAGGATGGTAACTCTGCTGCTGATGCATCCTCAGCAAATGAAAAACGACAGCCTCTTGATCCTGAAGACAATCTTCCAAACGAAGACCCTTCTCAAGAAGCTCTCGAAGTTGGTAGAGGCACCCGCTCTGGCCGGGACTATCACAAAAATTACAACCAATCTTCCTTTACATATGTAAATCCTTCGGGAAAAGATGTTGTAAGCGCCCCTAGTGGCAACAATGATGAACATGCAGGCCCTAAGGAGGCTTTCAAGTATGACTTGATTGAACACTTCAAGCACATACCTGCACGTCTGCACATCCTAGATTTGTTGCGAATGTCTCCGCACACTCGTGATAATCTCATCTCAGAATTACAAAAACTGAATGAGGATGTCGACAAACATGCCCCGCAAGTCCTCCAAATTGAAATGGATTACCGGGTCAAAAACTCAGAAGCCTCCTCAAAGGGAGAAAAGAAGAAAACTGAAGGGTCATGCATTGAATGCCTCTCGGTTAAAAAAGCAGCCAGTGCAACCATCGCCTTCACAAAGGACGACCTCCTACTTGGCGAAACCAGGCATAACCGACCCCTGTACTTCACAGGGTATATCAAGGAAATGCCTATGCATAGAGTTCAGATAGACCCAGGTTCTGCACTCAACCTTATCTCTACATCGGCTCTTGAAGAGTTGGGCATCCCACCCAGCAAACTGAGCCACACATCTGTATCTATCTTTGGATACGATGGGAGTACTCAAAGGCCTATCGGCAAAATCAGGTTCAAATTGCAGATCGGTGATCTTATCTCTGAAGTCACGGTATATGCAATAAAGACCCCTTCATGCTACAACATCCTTCTCGGACGCCCTTGGACCCATGAGAATGGTGTTGTCCCTTCAACTCTACATCAATGCATCAAGTTTTGTTGGCGACGACGGCATGATACATCGAGTCTTTGCGGATAGAAAACCCTTCAAAGGTAAAGAAATCCACTTCGCAGACTCACAGATGTATGAAGGTGAAAAAGAAGAAGAGGAGAATCATACAGCATCCTTTACCGAAAATCTCCAGAAAGATAAAGGCAAAGCTCCTCAACAATCACCGGAAGAAAACAAACCATCCGGTAAATCTGAAGAGAGCATGCAAAACTCCCTTCATCATCTCCCTCAAATCTTCAAAGCCTTTGGTCATCACAACTAAAGTGAAGAAGGCAAAACAAAAGCCTGGGGGCAAATTTGTTGTCTCTTTCGTGTCTATCATGCAAGACACGGACTCGGATTCAGAGCCAGAAGACGATACATCGTCAAGCCAAGCTGACACTCAGCAAGTTCAGCCTGCTCTTACTCCAATGGAGACAACTTCTGACATAGAAGATCCTACGTCAGCTTCCTTCGTTGTTCCAGCAACTTCAGCAAAGGAAAACCGATCTTCTTTCATAGATCGGATGCTTCTTCATCAAACTCCATGCTTGAACCTTTCCAAATAAAGGCTTAGACCCCAAAATAGCAGTTCACAAACTCAATCTTCAAGAAGACATCAAGCCTGTCAAGCAAGGCCAAAGAAGATTCCGTCCAGATGTGATGGATAAAATTGAACAAGAAGTTCAAAAACTCAAAAGCGTCGGCTTCATCCGTGAGGAACAACATCTGAATGGTTGGCCCAACATTGTCCCCGTGACAAAGAAAAATGGGCAGATCAGGGTCTGTATTGATTATAGAGACCTGAATGGCGCATGCCCAAAAGATGAATTTCCGCTCCCCATACCAGAGGTAATGATTGATAATACCTGTGGATTCGAGCGAATGACATTCATGGATGGCTTCTCTGGCTACAATCAGATAAAGATGCATCCTGAGGATGAAAAAACATACATCCTTTCGAACCCCATTTGGCGTGTATTGCTACACTGTCATGCCATTCGGTTTTGAAGAATGCTGGTGCCACATATCAGAGGGCTATGATGAAATATTCCAAGATATGCAGCACAAGACGGTTGAATGTTACGTTGATGACCTCGCCGTCAAAAGCAAAAGAAAAGAAGATCATCTCGAAAACCTTCGAGAAGTCTTCCTCCGGCTTCGCAAACACAAACTGCGAATGAATCCATTGAAATGCTTCTTCGGCGTCTCGTCGGGTAAGTTCCTCGGATTCTTAGTTCGGAAAGCTGGAATAGAGCTTGACCCCATAAAAGTCAAAGCCATTCTAGAAATGCCCTCTCCAAGAACCTTGAGAGAACTCAAAGGGCTTCAAGGGAGATTAGCCTACATCAGACGGTTTATCTCCAATCTTTCGGGGAAATGCCGTCCATTCTCCCGGTTGATGAAAAAAGGTGTAAACTTTGTCTGGGATGCTGACTGTGAAGCTGCTTTCCAAGACATCAAGTCATACCTGACAAAACCTCCAGTGTTAGCTGCTCCTACCACTGGAAAACCATTCATCTTGTACACAAGAGCCCTTGATCACTCTCTGGGAGCTCTGCTTGCGCAAGAAAATGATCAAAGAAAAGAAGCTGCTCTATATTACCTCAGCCGCATGCTAGTAGGTGCAGAGCATCGCTACTCTCCAGTCGAAAAAGAATGTCTTGCAGTGATGTTCGCCGTACAAAAGCTGCGTCACTACTTGCTTTCCAACACAGTCTACCTGGTCTCGAGGGTCAACCTCTTGAAGGTCCTTGTCACAAAGGCAGGTTCTCTCAATGCTCGACTGGCAAAATGGTCCATCCTTCTGTCACAATTTGATATTAGGTATGTACCACAAAAAGCAATCAAAGGGCAAGCTCTAGCAGACTTCCTCGCAGAGCATCCATTGCCTAAAGATTCTCCACTCAGAGATGATCTCCCAGACGAACCAGTCTACAATGTGGAGACTTTCTCACAAAGTGCCTCCTGGGACATGTACTTTGACGGTGCAACCAGGACAAATGAAAAAAGACAGCTGATCTCGGGAGTTGGCATCCTCTTTGTTAGCCCCGACAAATACATGATTCCACACGCTTTCTCGCTACTGGAACCATGCACAAACAATGCAGCTGAATATCAAGCTCTGATCTTAGGATTGGAACTCGCCATCGAATCCGGTATCACCATGCTGGAAGTCTTTGGAGACTCTCAACTGATCGTCAACCAGATGAATCAGAAATTTGAAGTCAGGAAGCCAGATTTGTTGCCCTACTACAACAAGGCACAATCACTTCTGCAAAAGTTTGACATCTGTCACATCACCCACATTCGTAGAGGTGAAAACATACGTGCAGATGCCCTAGCCGGACTTGCCGCATCCATGGCAATCCAGGAAGGGGAAAACATGCAAGTCACAGTGTGCGAAAGAAGAATCCTTCCTCCTCTTAACACACACCAAGCAGTTGCTGAATGCCACCAAGTGGTCGGAAGTCGGATTTCAATCCTTCAAACTTCAATTGGCGACTGGAGGGATCCGTTCATTGATTACATTATGTTCGGAATCCTACCTGAAGATCCAAAAGAACGGGTAAGCATCCAAAGGCGAACCCCAAGCTTCCATTTGGATATTCCATCAAAAATCCTTTACAGGAAATCTTTCAACGGAGTACTTCTACGCTGCTTGTCACAACAAGAGGCTGAAGAAACACTCAAAGAAGTTCATGCTGGTCTTTGTGGAGCTCATCAGGCTGGACCTAAGCTCTATGATCAGATAAAAAGGTTAGGATATTACTGGCCTACCATGGTAGCTGACGCAATGCAATTTGCTAAGCGCTGCCAACAATGCCAAGTTCATGGAGATTACATTCACATGCCTCCAGAATGGCTGCATCCTACAGCGATCTCATGGCCTTTCGAAGCCTGGGGTATGGACATCATAGGTCCTATTTCTCCCCCTTCAAGCAAAGGTCATCGCTTCATCTTCGCCGCTACGGATTATTTCTCCAAGTGGTCAGAAGCATTTGCGTTTAACGAAATGAAGACCTCATCAGTCCTTCAGTTCCTGCGCACCAACATCATTTGTCGTTTCGGCATACCCAAAAGATTCGTCCATGATAACGGACCACAGTTCCGGGATCATCGATTCTACAGGTTCTGCGACAAATACAAAATTCAAAGCTGTCCTTCGACTCCATACAATCCGGCAGCAAACGGGTTAGCAGAAGCTTTCAACAAGACACTCTGCAAAATCCTCAAAAAAATGGTCTCTAGTCACAAAAGAGACTGGAGCGACAAAATGTCTGAAGCTTTGTGGGCCTATCGAACCACCGTTCGAGGACCAACCCATAGCACACCATTCTCCTTGGTCTATGGATGCGAAGCTGTCGTGCCCTTGGAAGTACAAATTCCTTCCTTGAGGGTATCCTTGCAAAATGACATGACTCAAGAAAGCAATGTCAAATTGCGGCTCCATGAGCTGGACAATCTCGATGAGAGACGGCTCGAAGCTCAACAAAGCATTGAACTTTACCAAGCACGTATGGCAGGATCTTTCGATAAAAAGGTCAGGCAACGCGCCTACAAAAAGAATGACTTGGTTCTTGCGGTAAAAAGACCAATGGTCTTCGCTCACAAGTCCAAAGGCAAATTCGAGCCAAAATGGGAGGGACCCTACGTCATCGACAAAGTTTTCTCCAATGGCGCATACGCACTCCTAAACATGGAAGGTGACAGATGTATGCTGCCCATCAATGGCAAGTTCTTAAAGCGGTACTACCCTTGAAGACTTACCCAACTGGGTAAGAGCAATGCCTGTACGGCCAAAACCGGTTTCCAGGTACACGCTCGCCAAACCCACCCTTTTTTAGAATTTTCATATCAAATGTTGAAATTTCTAGAAATCTAAAAACAATGCTTACTTTCATCGTTTCATTGTTCAACAAAAATCCAAGTTTAGGAACCTTTCCCTAACTTGACCAAATTTTCAACCCTTGAACCCAAAATTCATAGTTTGAAACAAAATCCGGATTCAGGGATTTCCACCCTAGTCCACCCTGCCTTTTACCGCCAAAATGGTTTTAGGTCAAAACTTATGACCCTCGTGTCTTTAAACAAAAAAAAAATGGTTTTTCAAAAACCCGCGAGGAAGCGACACTTAATCGATACTCGCACAAATCGGAAGCAAGCGAACCACGTTCGACACTTCCAAAATCGCAGGGAATCGACATTTCGTCGATACTTGCAAAATCCAAAACTGTGGAGATGCAACATTTCAGTTGATATCCACAACCCAAATTTCAAAGGTTCAAAAAAAAAAGAAACCTAAAAAAAAAAAAACTGTGGAGACGCAACATTTCAGTTGATATCCACAACCCAAATTTCAGAGGTTCGAAAAAACCTAAAAAACTGTGGAGACGCAACATTTCAGTTGATATCCATGACCCAAAGGTTCGAGAAAACCACAAATTTCAAAAATCGTGGGGAAACGACATCAAGTCAGTACCCGCAAAACCAAAATTTTTTAAAAGCAAGGATGCGACATTCCATCGATACTTGCACCCAAATCCGCGAGGATGCGACATTCCATCGATACTCGCAACCGAATGAGCAAGGATGCGACATTCCATCGATACTTGCAAGAGCATTCAGCAGGGAGGCGACTTTTAGTCGATACTTGCATTTTTTGAAAACCAAACCGGCTATAAATGCCATCAAAACAGGCTATAAATGCCACAAACCGGCTATAAATGCCACAAACCGGCTATCAATGCCACCAAAACAAAACCGGCTATCAATGCCACACAAACAAAAAACTTGGATTTCAAAAAAAAAAAAAAAAAAAAAAAAAAAAATGGCTATCAATGCCACCAAAATTGGCTATAGATGCCACAAACAAAAAACTCGGCTATCAATGCCACAAGAAAAGCTGGCTCTCATGCCAAAATTGGCTTCCATGCCACAAACAAAAACCTGGCTTTCATGCCAAAACAATCATTTGACAAAAGATTTTCACAAAATGACAACCTTTTGATCAAATCCCATTTAGCAATTACTTTTATCACAAAAAGATTCAAGTGAGCGTAGGGATAACAAAAAAAAAAAAGCATCCCATTTAGCAATTACTTTTATCACAAAAAGATTAAAGTGAGCGTAGGGATAACAAAAAAAAAAAAAGGGAAAGTGTTCACAAGCACTATAAAAAAAAGAGTACCAAAAAATACATGTGGTACCAAAAAAAAAAAGAAAGTGTTCACAAGCACTACAAAAAAAAGAGTACCAAAAAATACATGTGGTACCAAAAAAAAAAAAAAAGAAAGAAGGATGGTTTCTGTATACAGAAGCTCAATCAAAGATGGTCTCCAGCCAAGAGTTCAACTCCCCAAGCAAACTCTTAGCCTCAGCTGTCAAGGATTCCAAGGCACGCTTCTTCAGGAACTTGCCATGAGATGCTGGAGTGGGCTGTACCCCTTCTCTCACACCAGGAAGCTTACCTCGAGCAGCTTGCCATTGTTTATCCTCATCAGACTTCCTTTTGAGAACCCGTTCGGCATCTGCGACCTGGTGAATCAGGACACTCTCCCTGTCGCGAGCTTCTATTATGGCAGTCCACTTGGCAGCGACTTGTGCCTGCAGAAGCTCAAGACGTTTCCTGGCCTCATCGACCTCCCTATCAAGGATGTTAAGGTCATGTGTCAGCTCGATGATGGTTACCTCTTCTCTATTCCTCTTTCGGACTGCCACCTTCCTGCTTTCTGTAGCCTCATCTAGGTCAGACTTAGCCTTATCAGCAGGGTCCAGGAACATCTCCTTGAAGAACTGGTCATCAGCCAAACTCACGGTCTCAAACCACTTGTCACCCAGTGCAATGATCCTATCAACGATCGCCCTGGCACCTGTGACATCCAGACCAGCCTCTTCAGCATCACTGAGAATCTCCTGCACATGCTGGATCATGCCAAATCCGACTTCCAAGTGCCCAGAAAGGAGAGTCTCAATCCAAGAGCGCACAACTCGCACCACCACCTTCTTCGCAAAAAGAAGAGATGGCCCAGCTGAGGATTCGCCCAACTCCGTTGGTCGGCTACTCATGTCATCATCTGTTGAAAGAGTAACAAAAGAACTCTTTCCAGCTGAAGCTGCTCCTGCTCGGGAAGGAATCTCAGCGCGAGGAATCTCCTCAATATTGTCAGAGCTGGTCCCAGGAATCTCTACCTCTGGATCAACCTCTGGCATCTCTTGCTCTGGAAGCAACGGATCCTCCTCTGCCACTTCAAAACCTGCAAAGGAAACACAAAAAGGTATGAATATGACCCTGTTTGAAAATCATTATCAGAGTTATAACTACAAAATACCTTCTTCGACGACTGGCGGAACACTTTCTTCCTCCATGAACTCATCGAAAGCATCATCAACATTTGCGTCCATCGATGGTTCAAAGTCATCAGAACCCTGTGGCAAGTCAGCTGACAAAATAAAAAATGTGTTAGCAAGCCAAGTCACAAACAAAAAAAAAAAGAGCAAAAGAAGTCGTACCAATTGGAGATTCTGGATTTACTCCAGAGTCCCTCGGTTCTTCTTCAGGTGCCTCAACAGGATCCATCACCACCTCATCGGTTGGAACCTCAGGCATCACCAAGTCTTCCTCTGCTAAAAAAAAAAAAAGCAGAAACAAGAAGCAGATCATAACATGGAAAAAAAATCCCATGAAAAGAAATGGAAAGAGAAAAAGGAAGAATCATACCTTCACCGACGGTCTCTTCTTCTCGACTTCTTTTCTCTGGAGGCTCGTCAGCATCCACTGGCACATCCTCATTGATAGTAAGAGGAACTTCCAAGTTAGGAGAATCCTCATGCTGCCCCTGGCTGCGATGATGACTCCTCCTCCTCTTACTTCTGCGGGCTCGCTTCTTAGAAGAACCTACCCCGCCGTCAGAGTCAGGTTTCCCACTTGACTCATCACTGGATGGTCTGCTCTTGCCAGTAGACTCCACGGAAGCTTGCCTCTGTGCCGCCTGCATCCAAGCGCCAAGTTCAGCTTCCTCCTGTTCTAGCTGCTCCAAAGCCTCGTCAGGTATTTCTCGAACAGCTTCAGAACCGATGACGCCCTGGTCACCGAGAAAGCCTATCTTGTGCTTCTCTCCAGAAAGGAAGGACCAAACTTCCTCTCGTCGGATGCCATCCGACTTTCCAAGGCCCTTTCCAGATACCAGCTTCACATCAAGCTCCTTCCTGGAAAGTCCCCGATATGCCGAGAAGCTCTCCGCGAACCACTTCGCAAAGCCGGCAGTCCGGGAAGTCAGCAACACAGGATAAGAAATCATGGCTGTAGTGTCTTCAGCACTATAGAAAGCCCATGCATTTCTCCCGTCCTGTAAACCTCCAAAGCGCTTCACCATGCTTGAAGGCGCTCCAACAACGCCTTGAGAAAAGCCCAGCTGCAAAGCAAAGCGAGAGGGTACATACGGCTGGATGTCGACGAAAAGATGTCTGCGGTACACCATCGTGCCGACACGTATGCTGAAAAGCCACTCTCTCTCTGCATTTGTCAAGGAATAATGCCTTCCCGACCCCGCCCTGGTAGAGTCTCGGGAGGCACCAAAATCAAAAGCCTTCTTCCGCAACTCCGGAGAAAGCTTTACTGAAGATTGCCCCATCTCGACGTCCCTGAACCGTCGGATCCTCATGCGGGCAAACAAAAGTGATTCGGACACGGCTTTGCCCTTAGCCAGTCGAATCATCAGAGGATCATCATCCTGTGCAGCACCCAGCCGATGGAAGCCAGGACAGTGGTATACATACCACGAATAAAAGATATGGGCTGAAAATACCCTATTCATGGGAAGCCCAAGCCGAACTAGAAAAGCAGCAGCCTGCAGTTCGGTACACAGGTAGGAGTAAAGAGCTGGCACCAAAGCAAGCTGCTCTCCAAACGCCATCTGACAAGCCGGAAAAATACAATGCGGCCTGATGTGCGTTCCATCTCCTCCAGCAAATACAGCCTCACCAAGCCAATAAGTGAGGTACACAGCGAGATCTCTCCTCAGTGCAATGTCAGGACATATGGCGTTTGTACTTGCACAGAAATCTCTTAACTCTTCTTGCATGGCCAAGATCTTCTTTGAACTTGGATCCTGAGCTCCAGCTTCCTGGGTCATGCTATCGGAAGGCTCCCTACTATCAAAGAAGTTGGGGAATGAAGAGCAAAAACTCTTCCAACTGCTGGATCTAACTTTCGAACCCCCCTTCTCCTTCAAAAAATCATAGAAGGCGACGAGCTGAAAGTATAGAAGCCTGAACTCCTCAGACTGCCCCTCGAGGACGCTGTCAATCGGCATAAACTCCTCATAGAGTTTGCCGAGGATGGGCAATCCGGTAATAGCGCTCAGCTCCTTCAAAGAAAAACCAATCTCACCATTCGTCACAACGAAGGTATTGGTTTGAGGGAGGAACGACTCCAGCATAGCCATGAAGGCCTCGTCGGAAAAGATCACGGTCTCCCCAAAAGCGCGGACCGCATCAAAAATCCCGGCTTCTTTCAAAACGGCGCCACCAATCAGCAGGACGCGATCAGTCCACGACTTCCACTCGGAGTCAGCATTGAAACGACCTCGAAGTCGAAAAGGCTTGATCCAATTGCTGCCGTCACCGCTGAAAATACCAAGGCCCACCGGTCTCAAATCGACCGACGGATAATCAGAGCCCTGGTAGCCGCTGGATGGCATCAACAAGTCCATGTCAACAGGCGACCTCTCCGTATATCCAGGAGAACCGCCGACAAAAACCCCGGTCTTGATTACATTTGTCCTTCTCACCCAACTTGGAGGATCTTCCCTCTTAGGGCACGTGGGGGCAAGACTCAGAATCGAGACGGTGCGATCAAACATCGACCGGGTAGTAACAGTCTTCTTCTCACCATTTGCTGTGAAGGAAAACTGAAAAGATCTCCTCTGGTATGTAATGTCGTCAGGGACTGCATCACCAAAGAAGAAGGTAGGCTTGGGCAAAATGCTCTGATCTTCCATCAGCCATGGACGACTGCTTACCATGATCTTATAGAATTCCTCTCCCTTGAGAGTGATCAGTCGCTGCCTCATCTCATCTCTGTTGAGGGAGTCGCACTCTTCCAGGTTTCTTTCAACATACTGGACCTTCTCAAAAGCCTGCTGAACGGCCGGATTAGAAGATCTAGAAGATCGACGAGGTACGCTTGTAGCAGGCTCTTTACCCTTGTTCGCTCTGGAGGAACCACCTGAAAAGGATGGAAAAGAAAAAGATCAAACATCAAAATGACAGAATCTCGCTAAGAAAAAATCTGGCGAAATTTTGACATGATGACGGGGCAATTCCGAAGAAAAGGAACTATCCCGAAAGAAATAGAAAGCTTGAAGATGGGCTCAACATCGCTGCGAGCTCCGAAACTCCAAACTTTCGAAACCTAAAAGTCTCCGCAAAATCAGGAAGGGCTCAACATCACTGCGAGCTCCAAGTTCCCAAATTTGCAAACACTTTCAGGTATGCAATCACATCATGCTACAAGTTCAATTTACAAATTAAAGGCATGCATGAACATCTAGATTTGCGAAAAAAAATGCATTATCATGATGAGCAAATAAAAAAAAAAAAGAAAAGAAACTTTCTCTAAAAAAAAAAGAGGGGAAAGAAAACAAAAAAAAGAAAGAAAAGAAACTCTCTCAAAAAAAAAGGGGGGGAAGAAAAAAAAAAAAAAAAGAAAAAAAAAAAAAAGAAGAAAAAAAACGGGCTGGCCCACAGGCCGTGGCCCACAGGCCACGTGGCCGTACGGCCAGATCCGTACGGATCTGTCCGTACGACCCACACAATAAAAAAAACATGAAAAAAAAAAGAAAGAAAAGAAAGCAAAAAAAAAAAAAAAAACGTGTGAGAAAAAAAAGAAGAGGCAAACACGTGAACAAAAAAAAAGAAAAAGAAAGAAACAAAAAAAAGAAAGAGAAAGAACTTTTTTTCCTACAATGAAGTTTTCTTGAAAAAAAAAAGGGAGAACTTACTTGAAGCCATTGATGGAGAAGAAGAAGAAAACTCTTGAAGATCTTGAAGAAGAAAAGCTCTTGGTCTTGAAGCCCTCTTGAGATTATTGCAAAAGAAAGTAGTAAGAGCAAGAGATCCAACCTTCTCCTTGCTTTTATAGAGGAGAGCAAACCAAAGAAGGAAAGAAGAAAGAGGTAAGTGTTACTAATTAGTAACCTTACCAAAAGAAAGAGATTAGAAAGATTCTTTCCCAAAAGAAAGATATCTTGAGAGATTTTCTCCAAAAATCAATCTATGACGGATTCTTTCCCAAAAGAAAGATATCTTGAGATATCCTATCCCAAAATAAAGGGATCATGAGAGATTCTCTCCAAGTAAAGATATTCTTAGATATTCTCTATCCAAATGAGATATTTTGGATATTCTTTACAAAAATGACACCATATGAGATCTAAGCCATTTCAAAAGCTTAAGGTCCCATGGGTTAGCCCATATGAGCCAGGTTTGACCACCTAGGCACACACAAAAAAAATTTTGGGCTTTTAATCAAAGAGAAATCCCTCTTACCAAGAGCATACAAAAATGGTTCCATGCCTCTTTTGAGTTGATTGGACCATACAAAAGAAAATTCCAAGCCCCATGAGCTTCCAAAAATCAAACCATCCAGCCTCATCTACCAAATTGAGCCAAATTCTTGAAATTGACATTCCACAAAAATCAAACCAAATCCTGGTCCCCTAACTTGCCACATACAGCCTGTTAGGTCACAAGACCAAAACCAAAAACCAAAACCTGATCCCCTAACTTGCCACATACAGCCTGTTAGGTCACAAGATCAAAACCAAAATTGATCCCCCAACATTCCACATACAGCTTGTTGGGTCACACGATCAAAACCAAACCCAACCCCCTAACCTGCCATATATAGCCTGTTAGGTCACAAGGTCAAAACCCAAAATCCACATCCCAGATGTCATCTTCAAAACTTTGCCTCGAGATGGTACGTGATCCCTTTCACTACCATAAAATTCCCCTGGAAGCTCAAAAGGCTACAAATACCAAAAAGAAAGACTGCTCGAAGACTCTTGGTCAAGTCACAGGCTCTCCTTCAAAAATCTCTTCGAGGCACATCGACTACAAAAGTTAAGCAACTCGCCGCTGTACCTCGAGGGGGCATTTGTTGACACCAAAAATGTCACTTTGCCTTTCCAAGATCCAAAGAGCTACATGAAGTCGCAACCTGCCATAAATAGGCAATGCTGCTTCCAAAAATCAAATCTTGTCAGAATCAAACAAAAACTGCAAGATTCTTCCAGACAGCCAAAAGAGGAGTACACAAGAAGTTTCAAGCCATTTCAAGATCATTTGGCCTAACTTCGCTTCTCCGACAGCCAAATCAAGCCTCTCGGCGGTAAAGCTCTCCGGGACCATGATTTCCAAGACAGAACCTATGGATCATCTTAAAATGACTCCAATAGGTTCCCTGTCAAATTTCAAGTCAATCGGACATCGGTTGACCGCACATCAAACCGCGACATCTTCATCGCGACAAAAAGCAAGTCTGCAGGTGATAGGACCCCAAACGGCTTCGAAACTCAAACAAAAGCCTATGGTTGGTCTTATTTATTGCTCAGGAGGCTTCACACCAAATTTCAGGTCATTCCGACATCGTTTGACCCAGTTTCAGCTTTTGACAGAAAATCGGCAGCTCTGCGCGACAAAGTCTTCGGCTTTCTCAGGAAATTGGAAACTTTGCAAAATAAAATGCAAGGATTCTCATCAGGTTTCCTACAAAGAAATCAGGCCAATAAATGGTCAAAATGTCAAGGAAAAGTACAGAAGAAAAAAGAATCAGAAAACATCAGAAACATCAGAGAAAAAAGCACAGACAGCAGACAGAAATCCAGAGAAAGGAAAAAGAGAGAAAACTCTGCGGAAATTCTACACCGGCCACCGCAACAAGGTGACAAAAGTCCCTTGGGGGGTACCCCCCCCCAAGGTCCTTGCCTTCTCCTCCTGCCTCCAATGGCTTAGATATGGCTTTTTAGCCCGTCTACTCGGCTTTTTATTGGACATAGGACCTTCCTTTGGTCTTTGTCCTCTAAAAACCCGAGGTTATAGCCAAGCCAAGCGAATCGATAGCATCATCTGTTCTCATCTGCATGGATGATGGCGAAGTCCACATATGGCTTGCGACCGTCAATCTAAACGAGTCCCCCACAATCTCCTGAGAAGTTAGATCCTCCTTTTCTTGCTTTTCATTGTAATTTGTATTTTTTTAAAAGAGACAAAAATCACAATTCTTGTCTTTCATTATTGATAAGGATTGTAAATCGGCTATAAACGCCAAAATCGGCTATAAACGCCAAAAAATCGGCTATAAACGCCAAAATCGGCTATAAATGCCAAAAAAAATCGCCTTTCACGGCAAACTAAGAAAAAATGTCTCTTTTCTTAAATATATGTGCAATGGAAAACTTGAAAGAAGTTGATTTCCTTTTTACTTGCGAAGGTTGATCCCCGGATCACCACTTGCAATTCCAAGTAAAATAGAAAATCTGGCACACCCACAAACAAAAAAAGAAATGTTGATGCACGCCCCTGCCCCCCGGTTACGAAAGGGTCGGACCCGACGGACTCCCACGTCCGCCGACCTCGGTAGGAACTCGAGCAGGAGCGCGGTCCATCAGAGGCGATCAGAGAGGTTAAGTATCCGAGGTGGCTGGCGAATACAGTGGTCGTCAAAAAGAAACTGGGAAGTGGAGAGTCTGCGTCGATTTCACTGACCTGAACAAGGCCTGTCCCAAAGACAGTTTCTTACTCCCCAAAATCGATCAGTTGTTCGACGCCACTGCAGGCCACGACAGGATCAACTTCCTCGATGCCTTCCGAGGTTACCACCAAATACTGATGTATGGACCTGACGAAGAGAAGACTGCGTTCATAATGCCCAGAGGCATTTACTGTTAGAATGTCATGCCCTTTGGGCTAAAAAATGCGGGGGCCACCTACCAAAGGTTAGTCACGAAGATGTTCTAGGCCCAGTTCGGTAAGACGATGGAGGTCTACATTGACGACATAGTCGTCCCAGGACCACTTGGCCGACCTGAGTCAGGTGTTCGACATCCTTAGGAGGTTCAAGCTCAAGCTCAACGCCTCCAAATGTGCGTCCGGCGTTGGCTCCGGAAAATTCCTTGGAAGCCTGGTCACTAGAAGAGGGATTGAAGCCAATCCGGATCAGATCACGGCAATCCTTAGAGTACAAAGTCCAACAACGACGAAACAGGTTCAGAAGCTCACCGGCATGGCTGCCGCACTCAATCGCTTCGTCAGTAGATCCTCAGATAAATGTAGGCCGTTCTTTCAACTGCTCAAGAAAAATCTGAACCTCCATTGGATCCCGGAGTGCGACGAAGCGCTATAGAGGCTCAAAGCCTATCTCTCCTCACCTCCCCTGCTCTCGACTCCGAAACAGGGAGAGGTGCTCTACCTCTACCTCGTGGTCTCGGATCATGCGGTCAGCTCGGTCCTCCTCAGAGAGGACGACAAGCAACAAATGCCGATCTATTACACGAGCAAGATCATGCTTGACACCGAAACAAGGTACCTATCGATGGAGAAGCTCGCGTTGGCGCTCGTCAGTGCTTCCCGCAAGCTCTCCCACTATTTCCAAGCCTTCTCCATCATGGTTGTGACAGAACACCCACTCGGAGCGGTCTTCAAAATGGCCGACTTCTTCGGCAAAATCTCGAAGTGGGATGTCGAACTAGGGCAATACGATATCAAATATCAACCTAGAACGATGGTCAGAGCTCAAGTTCTGGCGGATTTCATCGTCGAGTTCGCCTCTCCAAGTTCGGCACCAACCCCGCTCGGCACCGAACTGGGGGGCAGGAAGCATGAGGACTGTGTGGGGAGATTTCCTGAACTCCAGGATTACGCTAATTACAGCCATCAGATGCGGCTAAGCACTCTCACGTGCCATCCGCATGCCATCCACGTGGCACCAAGCTCACCCCGGCTACCAGGACAGAGGCCTCGGCCGAAATCAAGCAGCCCCGGACCGCTAGCGCCGAGCTCGGCTACCCCCCGTGTGCCCATCTCGGCAGAAAGCTCCACCTCGGCTGAAGGAGCCGGGACGAAAGCCGAAGCAAGAAAGAACTTCCACTTGCGCCCCTCATCCCCCACGTCATCAGGCACGTGGAGGAGTAGGGGCGCAAGCTAGTGAGACAGACGCGACATCCAGCCGCTCACGATCTTCGCCAGATCCCTGACAGGGCGGCATCCAGCGACTGAGGCCACATCAGGGCAAGGCCCGAGGGCAGATCCGATGGTACTCCTACCGCCAAAGGCGTCCAACACAATCTGGCCCAACACGACGCGCATTTAATGCGACGTGGGCTGACCCGACTGGCATTAAATGCATAGTGGGCTGGATTGGACCGCATTTAATGCAACGTGGGCTGATCGTGACTTTCCAGTCGAATCATGGGACCCACATCAAAATATCCTCTAAAGATATGACCCAAGCCTCTATAAATAGAGCCTCAAACCACCATCAAGGTACGCACAATTCAATTCACAGAGCCGTTACTCTGCCTCTCTTCTTCCTCTCCTTCCATTGTTCCAGTTCACTCACTGACTTTGGCATCGGAGAGCCTTGCGCCGCCCAGGCCAGGGTCCTTTGACCGTTTGCTCTTCTCTTTCAGGCTATCGGACGGTACCCAGTCATCACCATCTCGGATAAGTCCTCTTAGGCACCCCCGTTATTGTGGGTCATTATTTTCTACACCTACAACTGGCGCCGTCTGTGGGGAAGTAATATCCCAACATTCCCAACCTTCCCAACCTTTTCAACCTCAATCTCCCAGAAGCCATGCCTCCGAAAGCTAGGAAGGGCGGAGAATCCTCAAGAGCAATCCTCGAGCCGCCAGCGCCGTCAACGGACGTCCCTCCTCAGGGGCGGTCCCGTACGGTGCATGGCGCTTCTGCAGGCGAGGGCCGCTTAGGCTCGCAGCTCTATGTCGAGTTCCCCCTCCAAGAGGGACTCGAGGCCTCGTTCTCAGCAGAAGAAGTCATGCCACCCCGACGCGACGAGCGTCGGCATGAGCGTCCTCGCAAAGACAAAGCCGTGGCCGTAGGAGAAACGCGCCACGCTCAACCCCCTGCCACTGGAGGAGTTGTCGCAGCCCAAACTGCTCTCCTCCAGAGGCAGGAGCAGCTGATTCGCGAGCTCCAGCAGCAGCTGAGAGCAGCGCAAACCGCCTCCTTGAGGCAAGTCTCTGACCCTCAAGGAAAGAAGAGGGATGCCCCCAGCAGGGCAGCCCAGCCTCCCCGTGAAGATCTCAGAAACCATCTGGACCATAAGCGGAGCCAGATCCATGACGAAGGCTCGAGCAACAGCCGAAGTCATCATAGCCGCGATGGCCGAACTCATAGCCATCGCAGCCCGAACCACTCCAAGCGAAAGCCAAGAGCCCAGACTCCAGAAAAGGACGATGAGCGGGAGCGATTTGACAAGCGCGTCAGATTGGCTCTCCAGCACAACCTGGACGTGCGGGACCAGAAGCAGATCTGTGGCCACACCGATCTGGGGGGCTCACCCTTCACAAAAGACATCGAGCGCACCCCCTTGCCCAAAAAGTTCTCTGTCCCGCGGTTCGTCCCCTACGACGGACTGTCCGACCCATCCGCTCACCTCCGACACTTCTCCCAGAAGATGTCCATCTGGGGGAACGAGGGTCACCTGAACTGCAAAATCTTCTCCTCCAGTTTGGGTGACCTCCCCCTAAAGTGGTTCTGTTCTCTCCCAGAGAAGTCGGTTTCGAGTTGGAAGGAGCTCCAGCTCTCCTTTCTGAAGAAGTTCGAAGCCTACAGCGTCGTCCCCAAGAAAGAAGGGGACCTCCTCGCCCTGTGAATGAAACAGGGTGAGACCCTTGGCAAGTTCGCCCAACGATTCTGGGCGATTTACAGCCAGATCGAGGGCACTAGGGAAGAGATAGCGATCTACGCCTTCCAACATGCCCTGATCCCCGGCCACGACCTTCGGAAGGACTTGGTCGGAGACCCCCCAGAGTCCATGCTAGAGTTGATGTCCCGGATAAAGCGCTTCGTCGCCCGGGAGGAAGATGAGATCCGAGCCCGGGAAGAGGACGGGTGTCCGGAGCCCGAGCAGAAGAGCAGCCAGCCTCGGCAGAGAGGCGGGAGGCCCTTCCAGAAGCAGGAGCCCAAGCAGGCCTGGATCGCCAGTTCGGCGAAGCCTGCGTCGTCCAGGTCTGGGGGCGCCTGGAAGCCCAGACCTCCTACCAGCGCCAGCCAGAGCGTCAACGTCGTCTTCAAGGAGCCGATCTACCGTATCCTAAGCAAGATAAAGACCAAGCCATTCTTCAAGTGGCCTCTGCCCTTGAGGAGTGAGCCCACCTCCGGCAGCCGAAGCAAGCTCTACTGCTCCTACCACAAGGGTAGCGGGCACAAGACCGAGGACTGCAAGTCTTTGCAGTGGTATCTGGAGAAGCTGGCCGAAGAGGGCCACATTCCAGAGTTCGTCAAGGCAGGAGATGCCGGCGGCAGCGAGGGCCGAGTTCACCAGAGCGCAGCCCAGGATCCAGACAGTGAGGATTCCGAGAAGATCATTAACGTGATCCATCTGGCGTCCTCAGCTCCCGCTTCCTCGTCCCGGGGCAGCTCCCAGGCCCGCGCCGATGCCAGGCGGGCATCGCACGGGAAGGAGGTGATGAAAGCCGAATTCGCGCCAGCATCCAAGAAAGCCCACCGCGACCGACCCGCCATCTCGTTCTCGGACAGAGACTTAGAGGGAATCCAGCTCCCTCACAACGACCCCCTGCTCCTCACAATGAAGCTGAGAGACTTCACATTGAAGAGGATCCTCGTCGACTCCGGCAGCTCCTCCGAGGTCCTCTACTACGATTGCTTCAAGAAGATGAACCTCTCGGAAGCAGACCTCACGGAGGTCCGTGCACCCCTGCTAGGGTTGTCCGCCACGCCAGTCTATCCCAAGGGTAGGATCACCTTGGAGACCCGAGTTGGCGGAGCCTCCGTGTTGGCCGACTTCCTGGTCGTGGACGCCCCTTCTCCCTACAACGTCATTTTGGACAGAACGTGGCTCCATAAGTTGGAAGCAGTCCCTTCTCCCTCCACTGAAGCTGAAGTTCGTCCTCGAAAGCAAGGAGGGAAAAATGGAAGTGGTCACGGTGGAGGGAGATCAGCAGCAGGCTAGGCAGTGCATGCTAGCTGCGGTCCCAGCAGTGAAGGAGTCAGAGCGCGTCAACCTCGCCGAATTCGAGAAAGGCCTAGATGAAATCGGCCGAGATCCAGAGAAGAAAAGCATTGAGGACCTGGCCGAGGTCAGGCTGAACCTGGCAGACCCAGACAGGTTCTTCCTAGTCGGCACCCAGCTGCCAGACGAAGAAAGGGCCGAACTCTCATGGTTCCTGATGCAGAACGTCGACGTCTTCGCTTGGAGCCCAAGCGAAATGCCTGGGGTCGACCCTGAGGTCATGTGCCACAAGCTAAATGTGGACCCCGACCACAAACCGGTAGTGCAGAGGGCCCGTAGGACGGGGCTGCAGCAGACAGACGCGGTCGTCGAAGAGGTCGACAACCTGCTGAAGGCAGGAGCCATTCGGGAAGTCCAGTACCCGGTATGGCTGGCCAACACGGTGGTGGTCAAGAAGAAAACTGGTAAATGGAGGGTTTGCGTGGACTTCACAGACTTGAACAGGGCTTGCCCTAAAGATAGTTTCCCCCTTCCAAAGATTGACCAACTGATCGACGCCACCGCAGGTCACGACCGAATGAGCTTCCTCGACGCCTACAGAGGCTACCACCAGATCCCGCTCTACGAGCCTGACGAGGAGAAAACATCATTCATAACCCCCCGCGGCACTTATTGCTACAAGGTGATGCCCTTCGGGCTAAAGAACGCGGGGGCGACCTATCAGCGCCTCGTCACAAAAATGTTCCAGGCTCAGCTCGGCCGAACGGTAGAGGTGTACATCGACGACATGGTCGTCAAATCAGTGCACTCCAGCGACCACCTGGCAGATCTTGGCCAAGTCTTCGACATCCTTCGCACGTACAAGCTCAAGCTAAACGCTTCCAAGTGCGCCTTCAGCGTAGCCTCTGGCAAGTTCCTTGGCAGCTTGGTAACGCGGAGGGGGATAGAGGCTAATCCGGACCAGATCACCGCGATCCAGGGCATTCTGAGCCCCTCTACCACGAAAGAAGTCCAGACGCTCACAGGAATGGATGCAGCACTCAATCGCTTCATCAGCCGATCATCAGATAAGTGCAGGCCTTTCTTTCAGCTTCTAAAGAAAAATTTAAAATTCCAATGGACCCCCAAGTGCGACCAGGCGTTGGCCGGGCTCAAAACCTATTTGATGTCACCACCCTTACTCTCCACCCCAACTCCGGGGGAGGTTTTGTATTTGCACCTTGCGGTCTCGGATCACGCAGTGAGCTCCGTCCTCATCAGGGAGGACGAGGGAATTTAAAAACCAATTTATTATACGAGCGAGACCCTGCTCGATGCCGAGACCAGGTACCTTCTGTTGGAGAAGCTTGCGTTGGCCCTCGTCAGTGCCTCCCGCAAGCTCTCCCATTATTTCCAATCCCACACCATTGTGGTGATCACGGAGCACCCACTCCATTCAGTATTCAAGAAGGCTGACTTTTCAGGGCGAATATCAAAGTGGGCAGTTGAACTGGGGCAGTATGATATACAGTACCGTCCCCGAACTGCGATCAAAGCCCAGATTCTGGCAGACTTCATTGTCGAGTTCGTCTCCCCCAACCCGGCTCCGACCCAGCTCGGCACGGCACTGGGGGGCATAGGGCACGAGCCAGAAGAAATTGAGGCCGAACAGTCTCCCACCTCGGCATGGAAGATCTTTGTCGACGAATCGTCCACCTCCAAGAGAGCTGGCGCCGGCATAGTCCTCCAATCGCCAGAGGGTCTTGTCATAGAGCAGGCTTTCACCCTGGACTTCAAAGCAACAAACAATGAGGCAGAGTACGACGCACTGATAGCAGGGTTGAACAGCGCCCGAATCCTCGGAGCCCAGCACCTGGTGATCTTCAGCGATTCTCAACTGATAACTAACCAGCTCGCTGGAGACTTCCAGGCCAGGGACGACAGGATGGCGGCCTACTTAGCCCTTGCGAAAAAACTGCTGTCTCATTTACAGAAAGCCGAGGTCAGGCAAGTATCCCAAGATACCAACACGCACGCAGATGCGCTTGTAAACCTGGCCTCCGCCGTCGAAGCAGGGAAGAAAAGGACCATCGAGGTTGGGTCAATATCAAGGTCAAGCTTAGAACTCCATTCATCTCGGCTTGTCCTCTGTGCTGATCGCGGCCCAAGCTGGATGGATCCAATTGTCTCCTACTTGATGGATGACCAGCTCCCTGAGGACAAAATTGAAGCCCACAGGATCAGACTCAAGGCAGCTCGATTCTGGCTCTCTCCCGAAGGCAAACTCTACAGGAAATCCTTCACAAGCCCGTACCTCCAATGCGTCCACCCGAGCAAGGTGGACGACTTCCTGTATGAGATCCACGAAGGAATCTGCGGCAGTCACATAGGAGGTCGATCACTGGCTTACAGAGCAATAAGCCAGGGTTACTGGTGGCCCTACATGCAGAAGGACGCTGCAGGTATACGCCAGGAAATGCGAGAAGTGCCAGAAGTTCTCCCACTCACTCCATCAGCCAGCGCAAGACCTGAGTCCCCTCTCTAGTCCATGGCCCTTCGCTCAATGGGGCCTGGACATTGTGGGGCCTCTTCACCGAGCTCCAGGGAACAAGAGATGGCTGATAGTCGCTACGGACTACTTCACAAAGTGGATAGAAGCTGAACCGTTGTCCTCAATCACGGACAGGGACTCCAGGAACTTCGTTTGGAAAAACTTCCTAACAAGGTTCGGCATCCCCCGGACCCTGATTTCGGACAACGGGACTCAGTTCGACTCCAAGTCCTTCAAAGACTTCTGCCAAGATCACGGCATCAGAAACCATTACTCCACTCCGGCATATCCGCAGAGTAATGGCCAGGCAGAAATCTCTAACAAAGTGATCCTGGACGGCCTGAAGAAGCGACTGGACAAGGCAAAGGGAAGATGGACAGAGGAACTTCCGAGCGTGCTGTGGGCATACAGAACAACTCCAAGGAGGTCCACCTCGGCGACACCTTTCTCTCTGGCCTACGGGATGGAGGCAGTCATTCCTTTGGAAATCGGCCTTCCTACCCTGAGGACAGAGCTGGTCGACCAAGGCCGAAATGAGACGAACCTGGCAATGAAGCTGGAGCTGGCAGACGAGCGACGAGAAGCAGCAGCCCTGCGACTGACCGACTATCAGCAGCGGCTAGCCAGGGCATACAATCAAAATGTCAGAGAAAGAAGGTTTTCTGTGGGAGAGCTGGTTCTAAAGAATACCCTGTCAGCTGACAAAGAACCAAACGAAGGGAAGCTGGCCCCGAACTGGCATGGCCCGTTCAGGGTAGTCTCATTGGCAGGAAAATCAGCCTACAAGCTCGAAGACTTAGAAGGCAAGCCACTGCCGAGACCGTGGAATGCATCCCACTTAAAGAAATTCTATTTCTAAAAGATGTAATGAATCTCGAAATCAATGAAAATAGCTTTCGCCCTGTCATCAATCTGTCATCTCTCTTTGATCGACTTCGGCTCCAAGGGTTCACAGCCCTGGAAAAGGCCTCGAGTTCGGACACTCGGCCGATTCCTAAACTCTGGGTTTTTACC
The DNA here is from genome assembly GCA_012931725.1 of Litsea cubeba. NCBI lineage: Eukaryota > Viridiplantae > Streptophyta > Magnoliopsida > Laurales > Lauraceae > Litsea > Litsea cubeba. The sequence goes on along the minus strand of CM022946.1, from coordinate 76,257,044 downwards.
CCTCTACAAGGGTTCACAACCCTGGAAAAGGCCTCGAGTTCGGACACTCGGCCGATTCCTAAACTCTGGGTTTTTACCCCTCTACAAGGGTTCACAGCCCTAGAAAAGGCCTCGAGTTCGGACACTCGGCCGATTCCTAAACTCTGAGTTTTTACCCCTCTACAAGGGTTCACAGCCCTGGAAAAGGCCTCGAGTTCGGACACTCGGCCGATTCCTAAACTCTGGGTTTTTACCCCTCTACAAGGGTTCACAGCCCTGGAAAAGGCCTCGAGTTCGGACACTCGGCCGATTCCTAAACTCTGGGTTTTAACCCCTCTACAAGGGTTCACAGCCCTGGAAAAGGCCGCGAGTTCCGACACTCGGCCGATTCCTAAACTCTGGATTTTTACCCCTCTACAAGGGTCTACCGCCCTGGAAATGGTCTGGAGTTCCTACACTCAGCCGTTTTCTAAAGTCCAAATTTATACACCCCTCAAAGACCGTTGCCGAACTCATGCTCACATAGCCGAGGCCAGCGGAATGATGAATCCACCTCGGCGCAAGGCAGTTCGTCTCGGCCGAAGCCAGCCATTTCGGCCAAGGTCAGTCTTTAAGAAAGAAAGAGCTGTGCCAGCACTCAAACACAGAAAAGCAGCACAAAAACATAAGTATTCCAGAACAGTGCAAGGAAAGTAAAAGAGAACGCAAAAGTACTGTACACAGTTTGAGTAATCACAAAATTCTTCCTTTTTATTCATTGTAAACTGCTTCATTACAAAGGAAAAACATCACATACAAAAAGCCAAAGGTAAAAAGAAGCAAGGCTACTGTGGTTTCGGCGACTCCACCAGGTAGATCACCGTATCTGCTGGACCAGTGGATTCGGCCGAAGCCGTAACCTTGCTTGGAGCGTCGCTGGCAGAAGAGGCTTTGACCGGTGCCTCACCATAACCAGGGGCAGAAGAGGCCTCACCCTGAGGCACGACCGAAACGTCGCTGGCGACCAGGGCATCGCTCGAGGCCGGGGCAGCTGGAGCGTCGTCTGGAGCAGGAACGACTGCAGGAGCTTCGACTGGGGCACTTTCAGCTGCAGAAGCGGGGCTCGGCTCAGGAGCGGGGTCCGAATACTTCGGCAGGTCCCGATAGACAGGGTGGTCTTCAGGGACCCCCGCACGTCTCAGTGCGGCCAGGCATCCTTCCTCGAACAGAATGGAGGTGATCTCCTCCACCTGCTTCTCATATAGCTCGGAGGCGTGATCCACCCCATCCTAGAAAGCAGACTGGGCCTCGGACAGAAGAGAGGCCTTCTCCTTCTCCAGCTCGGCGTTCGCCGTCTTCAATTTCGCTGTTTCGGCGCGCCCAGCCAGCACTTCCCCGCGCAGCCTCGTCCCCTCGGCCGTCGATTCAGCCTTTAATCTGGCCAGTTCCGCCTCTAGCTCGGCAGTCCTCTTGTTCCTCGCCCAAACTTCGCCTTTCAGCTGATTAGCCTTCGACGTAAGTTCGGCGACATCAGCCAGAGCCGACGCCAGCCGAGCAGCCTCTTCAGCGCTGGCCTTCTTCATCCCCTCCATTCCCTTCCGCAGCTCGTCCAGCTCCTTCTTCAGCTTATCCCTCTCGGACTCCAGCTGAGTGACCCTCGTCGCGTTCCTGTCGCTCCTTCCCACCACGGTCAGGAGCCTCTGCACGTTCTGCAAATGGAAAAAGTGGGTCAAACCAGGGCAGTCGAGCTAAGTTACTTGAAGAAAAGTGCTGAAAACACTTACCAGAAGGTTAGCCTGGATCGCCGAGACCATCAGACTCTCATTGTCGAACCTCTCATGCGTCTCCATGTCTCGCGGCAGAGCGCAGGCCTTGGCGAGAGCTCCGATCACTTCGGCGTTCCCCATCAGCCGGTCCTCGACGTTCAGAGGCTTACCGGGTTGTGTCTCCATCCTCGGTCTCCATGGTGCTGGGGCAGTTCGGGGCCCGGAAGCTGATCCAGACCCTTGCCCCACCGAGATTGTGAGCTCGCGGGTCGCCCCGCCGGTCGGCTTGCTGGCCGGCGCACTCTTCTCAGTTGGAGCCTTGGCTCCGGGGGCCCGCGCAGGGGTCTTACCCTTCGGAGGCTGTTCAGCCCCCGAGTCCTTCTCCCCCGCCTTGGACTTCTTCCTAGGCGGGGACCCCTTCCTCGGGCGCTCCGGCGATCGTCGCCGCACTCCCGCGCTCGGAACAGGAACAGGAGCAGGAGCAGAAGTAGCGCCAGCACCTCCCGAGCCCGAAGCTGCGCGGGTGCTGGCAGTAGATGGCGTCGCAGAGGAGGAAGACCCCCGCCTGAACTTGGCCGCCGGATCCTTGACGACTGGCTCCCTCGAACTTCCTGCCATGTCTTCTTCCCGATCGGAAGAATAAGCGTCCACTATCTGCGCCGGGTTCGGTGACTCCGAACTAGAAGTTGACGCCTCGGCACCGGACGCAGCTCGGCTCGCAACAGGATCGGTCAAAGGGATCCCGGCAGGTACAACAAGGGAGACGGTTGGACGATCAGGGTGCGCCTCGTCCACCTCGGCTACTACGGTCCTCCTGTAGTGACCGCGGTACCTCGGCGTGTACCCAAGCAGCTTCCAAGCCGACCTGGTCTCGTGCCCCTTGTATCCCTCAACCTTGTTGATGTCGGCAACGTTCTTCCTCCAACCCTCACTCGCAGCTCGGCGTCGCCTCGCACCTGCCTCTGCACAACAGACTTTAAGAAAGTCAGCTCGGCATCATCGAGATCGAGCAGAGAGAGAAAGAGAAAAGAAGCGATGTTTACTTGGGACAGTCCCGGGGCGACGTGGGACCGCCAGCCTCCTGCTTTCGCCAGCGCCGAACTCCCAGTCCCCCGACACACAGAAGAAGGTCTCCTCGGCGTTCTTACTTGAATCCTCCAAGGCCAGGACGAAGCCTCTTCGCTGCGGCTTCACCTGGAGATAATATTTCCCTTCCCCAGCCTTGCAGATATCGTAGGTATCCTCGATATCGTGGACACCTAGGTCGGTCCCCAAAATCTCGTTCAGCTTCGCCGTGCCCATGATGACCTTATAGCCATTGGGCATCAGCTGGCAAGGGGTAAGGGACCAGGTACTGAGGCAAGCCCTAAGCAAGGGGTGCAGAGGAAATCTGACCCCGCCCTCGATCACGGAGATCAGAGGGAACGGCATCCAGCCGCCAGACCAGCGCATCATGGCATAGTCGACGGAGTCCGCCGGCTTGAGGAGGACTCCCACTGGAATGTTGAAAGCAGCCCTAAATCTGGCTATGCCCTCTTCGGTATCTAAATCGAACCTAGGGGTGCCCATGTCTAAAAAGGGGCGGACAGCAAAGCTAAACCCTAAAGGCAACGAAACCCCAAGAAAAAGGTAGACAGAGGCGCGAAGCAACTTACAGAGACAGAGGGGCGACTCGAGTACAGATCCAGACACGTCTTATGGTCGTCCTCACTAGAGAGATCTCGAGCAGCATAGCAGAAATCAAAGATGAAGGCGAAGGCGAAAAGAAATCAGAAACAAGAAAGGAGGAAGATGACCCTTTTTATGGAAAGAGAACCCTCGGCGCGCGCTACTTTCGAAATTCGAAAGGATGGATTTCGCGATCCGCGCCCGTTCCATCAAAAAGACAGCGCAATCAGTGAGGGGGCTACACGTGTAGCCGTCGACTCGCTTCCCAGTACAGACAGGGCAGAGCATTTATTGCTTCAGAAAAGTTGAAGCGACACCAGGCAATTATCGCCGCATCCCCAGACGGATTCTTCTAGCTCTCGACCCCTAAAGGCTAGGACGCTTAAGAGGTCAAAAGCTAGGGGGCAATTGTGTGGGGAGATTTCCTGAACTCCAGGATTACGCTAATTACAGCCATCAGATGAGGCTAAGCACTCTCACGTGCCATCCGCATGCCATCCATGTGGCACCAAGCTCACCCCGGCTACCAGGACAGAGGCCTCGGCCGAAATCAAGCAGCCCCGGACCGCTAGTGCCGAGCTCGGCTACCCCCCGTGTGCCCATCTCGACACCCCGTGTGCCCATCTCGGCAGAAAGCTCCACCTCGGCTGAAGGAGCCGGGACGAAAGCCGAAGCAAGAAAGAACTTCCACTTGCGCCCCTCATCCCCCACGTCATCAGGCACGTGGAGGAGTAGGGGAGCAAGCTAGTGAGACAGATGCGACATCCAGCCGCTCACGATCTTCGCCAGATCCCTGACAGGGCGGCATCCAGCGGCTGAGGCCACATCAGGGCAAGGCCCGAGGGTAGATCCGATGGTACTCCTACCGCCAAAGGCGTCCAACACAATCTGGCCCAACACGACGCGCATTTAATGCGACGTGGGCTGACCCGACTGGCATTAAATGCATAGTGGGCTGGATTGGACCGCATTTAATGCAACATGGGCTGATCGTGACTTCCCAGTCAAATCATGGGACCCACATCAAAATATCCTCTAAAGATACGACCCAAGCCTCTATAAATAGAGACTCAAACCACCATCAAGGTACGCACAATTCAATTCATAGAGCCGTTACTCTGCCTCTCTTCTTCCTCTCCTTCCATTGTTCCAGTTCACTCACTGACTTTGGCATCGGAGAGCCTTGCGCCGCCCAGGCCAGGGTCCTTTGACCGTTTGCTCTTCTCTTTCAGGCTATCGGACGGTACCCAGTCATCACCATCTCGGATAAGTCCTCTTAGGCACCCCGTTATTGTGGGTCATTATTTTCTGCACCTACAAGGACGAAGTCACTGAGACAGAAGAAGAACAGGCTTGGAACCGATTCCTTGCTTCTGCTTGGAAGGTCTTCGTTGATGGATCCTCTAGCTCCAAGAGGGCTGGCGCTGGCGTAGTTCTTTGATCTCCAGAAGGATTGGTTATCGAGCAAGCCCTCACTCTTGACTTCAAAGCATCAAATAACGAAGCAAAGTACGAGGCTCTAATAGCAGGGCTGGATAGGGCTAAAATCCTAGGAGCTTAACAGCTGGCAGTTTTCAGTGATTCACAGTTGGTAACAAGCCAACTGACTGGAGACTACCAAGCTCGCGACGACAAGATGGCAGCCTACTTAGCATACGCAAAAAAGCTTCTCTCACAGTTCCAAAAAGGCGAAGTCAAGCGGATCAGTAGAGACTCCAACTCTCAGCCGATGCCCTCGCCAGCCTAGCTTCAGCGGTTGGGGCCGGGAGGAATAGGATTGTCGAAGTAGGATTGCTAGAAAAACCGAGCACGGAGCTTCCCCCACCTCGGCAAATTCTATGCGTTGACCTCGGCCCGAGGTGGATGGACGCAATCGTCACCTTCCTTAAAGATGACCAGCTCCCCGAAGACAAGAACAAAGCTTGCCGAATTAGGCTCAAAGCAACTCGGTTCTGGTTGAGCCCACAAGGCAAGCTCTACAGGAAGTCCTTCACCGGCCCCTACCTTCAGTGTGTCCACCCCGACAAGGTCGACGACTTCCTATACGAGATACATGAAGGAATCTGCGGAAGTCATATCGGCGGACGGTAGCTGGCATATCGGGCTATCAGCCAGGGGTACTGGTGGCTGTACATGCAGACAGACGCGCAGAAATACACCTAAAATGCGAGAAATGCCAGAAATTCTCACACTCCCTCCGCCAGCCAGCTCAAGATCTAAGTCCACTATCCAGCCCATGGCCTTTCGCCCAATGGGGACTGTACATCGTAGGACCTCTCCATCGAGCTCCAGGGAACAAGATGTGGCTGATAGTAGCCACTGACTATTGCACCAAGTGGATAGAGGCAGAAACACTATCCTCCATCACAGAGCACGATTCAAAGAACTTCGTCTGGAGAAACATCGTCACAAGGTTTGGAATTCCACAGACCTTGAGCTCAGACAACGGGACTCAGTTCGATTCCAACCTCTTCAAAACCTTCTGCCCGGGGCTCGGCATCAGAAATCATTACTCTACCCCCGCATACCCCCAAAGCAACGGTTAAGCCGAGATCTCCAACAAGGTGGTGCTCAATGGACTCAAGAAGAGGCTCGATCAAGCCAAAGGAAGATGGGTGGAAGAACTGCCAAGCGTTCTGTGGGCATACAGGATGACACCAAGGCACTGCACCTTGGCAACGCCTTTCTCTCTCGCCTATGGCATGGAAGCCGTGATCCCGCTTGAGGTCGGTCTCCCGACCTTGAGATCGGAACTCTTCGACCAAGGCCATAACGACATGAACTTGACTCGCGAGTTAGATCTAGCCGAAGAACACAGAGAAGCAGCGGCCGTCCGCCTAGCTGCCTATCAGCAGCAGTTGGCCAGGGGCTACAACCAAGGAGTCAGGGAGAGAAAATTCTCAGTCGGGGAGCTCGTCTTGAAGAAGTCTCTCCCGCAGGACAAAGATCCGAACCACGGCAAGTTGGCGCCGAATTGGCACAGACCATTCAAGGTCACCTCGGTCTGCCGTCGATCGGCTTACAAACTTGAGAACATGGATGGTAAACAATTGCCATGACCGTGGAATGCGACGCACCTCAAGAAGTTCTATTTCTGAATTATAATTGATTTTTGAAGAGCAATAAAAGCACTCTGTTCCTCGTCTCCCTCAACTCTCTCCAGAACATAGAACTCGCCGACAGCGCCCAAGGGACTATATGTCTCGGATCTCCATTTCGTGCTTTATGAGCATCTCAGCTCTCATGCCAGATTGCCGGCGCGCCCCTGGCGATGAGCCGGTGGGTCTTCTCCATTTTGTGCTTTGTGAGCATCTCGGCTCTCATGCCAGATTGCCGGTTCGCCCCTGGCGAAGAGCCGGTGGATCTTCTCCATTTCGTGCTTTGTGAGCATCTCGGCTCTCATGCCAGATTGTCGGCGCGCCCCTAGCGACGAGCCGGTGGGTCTTCTCCATTTCGTGCTTTGTGAGCTTCTCGGCTCTCATGCCAGGATGCCAGCGCGCCCCTGGCGACGAGCCTGGCGGGTGTCTCCATCTCGTATTGCGCTAGCACCTCGGCATCTCAGCAATCATGCCAAAATACCGGCCTGCCCCTGGCGACGAGCCAGGGGGGCATCTCTGCTTCGCGCTATGCGGGCAGCTCGGCACCCATGCAGCGTGTGAAGAATTGATCTAGCTAATCCGAGCTCATACATGAAAGCAAACATACATGAAGAAAGAAAACAGATTGTAGAAAACTTCGATTGTATTGCAAAATTGTCTCACAACAAATGGAGAGATACAACTGAAAAACAAAAAAAAATAAATATATATACATCAGAAGATCAAGGATCGGTAACGACAGGACTAGCAGCAGCGTTAACGTCGATCTCGGGCGCATCGGCAGAGGCCACATTGGGAAGGGCAAGACTCGGTGTAGAACCTGGAAACTGGGGCAGATCCATAAAAGACGGGTGGTCCTCAGGAACCCCCGCCTCCGTTAGGGCAACGCGCCATCCCTTCACCTAGGCCTTGTCTCTCACTACGATGACTTTGGCCTTGTAATGAGTCGTCGCCTGTTTGATCGCGTCATCAAAAGCATCGTTGCACTCTAACTCAAGTCTAGCTTCAGCCTCGTCTACCCGAGCAGCTTCGGCCCGAAGTTTCACCTCGAAGTCGCCTTTCAGCTTCTCCAAGGAGGCTTCGAGTTCGGCGACTTTCTCCTTCTCGGCCACTGCCTCTTCCTTGGCCTGCTAAAACTCTGCCTTATACCCGTCCTTTGTTACCTCCAATTGACTCTCCCGCCGAGTGCTAGCATCCAGAGCCTCCTGGAGGTCCCTCTTCTCTGCCTCCAACTCGGCGATTATGGGACTGTGCTTGTTGAGCCTGTCCACGACAACCATGAACTTCTGCACCGTCTGCAAGACGAATAAGACACTCAGAGAACAATGGCAAAAAAAAAAACGTTTTACAAAAAGAAAAGAGGAGCAGGACTTGAGTAAGCTTACCGCGAAGCATGACTGCAACAACGACAATAACAGCTTCGAGTCACTGTACCCCTCCAGCTGAGCCATATCTTGCGGCAGGGCACAGGCTCGCCCGAGCGCCTCGAGAACGTGGGAATCCACCTTTCGGAGGACACGGTCCTCGACTGCCAACCCCCTCCCCGGCTCAAGCAAAAAATCTGGCCTTCAAAGGTCTGGCCGGGTAGAGGGCGACGCGGCGCCCGAACTGGATCCCCATTCAACCCTAGGCCTTTTCTTCGACCGGCCTTTACTCTGCCCGACCTCAGCTACAGACGGACGAGCCTCCTGGTTGGCGGGTTGGACCCGGACAGACTCGTATATGGAAACCTCGGCAGCAGCGGCAGGTGTAACCACAGGAGAGTCGGGGGCAGGGACTTCAACAACATCTGAGGTCGTTGGCATTGGAGAAGTTCGAGGAATTTCATCCTCAAATGCCACAGCCTCTAAGTCTTCGAATGTTGGAAGCCTGTTAAGTGGTATCTCCCCCACCTCTGCTAGGCTCGGCGAAGGAGACCTAGTGATTTGGTGCGTCCTCTCCCTCCTCAGAGGGACCTCACACGGTTCCGCCCCAGAAGTAGAAGCTTCGGCACCGGATACTGTCCTATGATCGACGTCGACCGCGATCCACAGAGGCTCTTCCCTTCCAGTCCTGGCCCTCGAAGCAGCTTGTTCTCTCCCGGTCCTAGGCTCAGCCCTTTCCGGGCTCCCTTCTCCGATCGGCTCGATCGTCCCCCTGATGTAACCGCGATACTTCGGCTTGTATCCCAACAGCGACCAAGCCGCTCTACCTTCGTGACTGTTGTACCTCTTGACCTTCCGGAGCCAAGTTTCGTTTCTCACCCAGATGTGCTGGGCAGCCTGTCTCCTCTCCTTAGCAGCTGCGCAGCAAGCAGAAATGTTAGTTCGGCAAAACAGAAAGGTAGAAGGCATGTGAAATATATACAAAAAATAAAGAGGCGGTATTTACTTGCAACAGTCCCGAAGTGGCGGGGAATCCTGTAAGCTCTGTCGGTTTCGGTCATGCCGAACTCCCAGTTACCCGAGACGTACAGGAGATCGTCCCCAGCATACTTATTCGAGTCTTCCAGGTAGCGGACAAAGCCTTCCCAGTGCGGCTTAGCCTGGAGATAGTAGGCATCTCCAGACTTGCATATGTCATAGACATCCTCGATGTCAAAGACGCCGAGGTTGATGACCTCATTAAGCTTGGCCGTGCCCATTATGATCTTGAAGACATTGGGCAACAGCTGGAAAAGGCAAAGGGAACACTGGTTGAGACACCTCCTCAAGAGAGGGTGAAGGGGAAAACGAACTCCACCTTCGATCACAGCCAGCAATGGGAAAGGCATCCAGTCGCCTGAAAAATCACGGTGGTTGTAGCCAACGAGGTCGGCCGCCCTGACATGGACATCAGCAGGGATTTTATACACTCTCCTAAGCCCCTCAATCGCCGCTGCGTTCTCTACCCAATGGCTGTAGATACCCATTTCTACCAGGAACAGAGACTAAAAGAGGAAGAGGCCCTACCCTAAAAACCCACAAAAAGAGGCGAAAGGGGGAGGACTTACGACGACGAAAACGAGATTCAGACCGGAGAAGGTTCAATCTTGGCAGCACTTCTCTTCTCGGATGGATTCTCTCCTACAGAACTCTCTTCTTCTCCGGCGCAAGGCATCAATAGGGAAGAAGAAAGCCCTAACCTCCCGTATTTATAAAGGCAGAAGGAAGGGCACCCTTTTTCAAAAACCCCAGGGACGCACGTGCCGGACGCCCCCTAGGGCCCCGCATGTGTCACTTCAATCACCGGAAGCATCCCCGAGAAGCGGCGCACGTCTCCTTGATGCGATTGGGCGACCAACCGCATGGTGACACGTGGTGCCATCGGTATGTCTTCTATATTAATTGGAGGGCACTGTTTATTACCTCGGGCGGCCGCAGCGACTCCGGATAGAGACCGAACGTCAGCGGCTGAGATAAAGATGAACACCACTCTAGAGGATTCTCCCATTCCATAGCTCCCGACCTCACGGAATTGACAAACTCCAAGAAGTCAGAAGCTAGGGGGCAATTGTGTGGGGATGTCTCCCAAAGCGCTGGGATTATATTAGTCTCGGCATTAGTGTCAGCCAGTCGTGTCTCGACCTCGGCCACGCGCACCACGGCAATGCTATTTTAGGCGCTATCCGAGATCGAGATCATCCCCACTCCGATCGCCCCCGACCTCGGCACAATGCTTTTACCTCGATTACACAGCTCGGCAACAGAGCCGGACTGCTAGTCCCGATGGATGCTGACAGCTGTACTTTCACGGATCTCCAGTTAAATCTGACAAAGCCATCTTGGCCGCCCATCACCCCTGGCAAGACGGCACTCAGCAGCTACGTTCCATCAAGGTATGGCTCCAGGGCAAGCCTGATGGGACTAGGCCCAAAAGTCAAGCAGGGTAAGGCCCGATTAGACCAGCATTTAATGCATAATGGGCTGATCGGACTGCCATTTAATGCGTAGTGGGCTGACGTGACAGCACCCCTGGGAGTGCTAAGACATCATCATGAGCCCCACTGTGTAACACAGATTCCTCCCCTATATATAGAGGAGCCATTTCCATCCCAGGTACGCACAATCACAACCTGAGAGCTGTTACTCTGTCTCTCTTCTTCCTCATCTCCATCCTACTGTTTAGTTCCCATACTGACTTAGGCATCGGAGAGCCTTGTGTTGCCCATAGCCAGGGTCCTCTGACTTTTCATCTTCTCCCCTTTCAGGTTTCCAGGCCACTTTCCATCATCAAAGGAGCATCGAACTCACCATAATCCTCATTACAAAGTCCGTAATATTTAGGCACTTACAGTACTGATGATCACTGTAATTAATTGCGGCTCAAGGATAATAAGATATGGATCCAATTTGGTGGACAGGTCCAATTGATCCATGGATATGTATAGAGGGGCCTACTTGTGGTCATATGTAAGTTTTGGGTCTTCTTTGTAATTTATTCCTAAGACTGGAGTTCAATTACATTTATATAGTGGAGTTATTTGCAGTTAACTATGGGCCCGGATTGCATATGAGATGTGGGGTCGCGTGTCCCAGTTGGAGCCAGCTTTCTATGGAATCCCTAGTGGTCCCCACGCTAGACCAATTATTAGATGGTTACTAATTCTAGTTAAACTCTAAAAGAAAAGGAATTAGAAAGTTACTATTTCTATTTGAAGTGAGACTTCGAATAGTGGTAATAGTAAGTTACTAATTATTAATGGAAGTGGGACTTCTACTTTAATTAGAAATGAGGAAGTTACTAATTCTTAATTAGTAAGTAAAGAGTTTGCTTTTGAGCTATAAAAAGGGAGGAGAGGGGCTGGGATGTCCACCCTTGGAATTCACGCACTGCCCTCTCTTGAGCAAGTTGTTGCACACCTCCTTCCCTGCTCTTCGAGTTCCTCTTCTAGTTTCCTTAAGAGCTTCTAGTTGGTTTCTCTTGGAGATCCCACCCATCTTCTTGAGAAAAGAAATCTGATAAGGGACATAGTGTGGAAGACAATTGGGTCTTGGAGATTCTAATTTGTTAAGAAAGAAAGAGTTCTTCATACAATAAGTTGTCAACTTCTCCATTGGAGCACAACCGAGCTCCCAAGGTATAATCTACTTCCTTGTATGTTGTGGATTATTTATGGTTGCATGGTGATGCTATATTCTATCTTATAGATAGTTTTCTACTGATCTTGTTAATGAGTTTGAGGATTGGATCCTGGATTGGGTTTGTTGCCTTCTGGATAGTTGATCTCTGCATCAAGTAGGTCAAAAGTTTTTGAAACCTATCCGCGAGGCTCACCTATTTCCAACAAGCTTGACTTTTCTGAGGAAAGTGCTACGCTTTCCTGTCTTCTTGTCATGCAAAACCAAACGGTTGATGTAGTTGTTATTCTTATTATTATTACTTGTTATTATTTGGATGACATTCCTCTGTCAGGATTTATCTGGTTTTGATTTAGAATTCAATCTTGAGGCCATATCCTGGATGAACTTTAGTGAAAATACTCTTTTTGGGTTTTACAGCAGCAATTAATTATGTGGTTTATTATATTAGTATGTTTGTAGCGGGAGATTTGGATTTGTTACTGATGAAGGTATTCCTTGGGTATTTCTAGGGCTTTAGAGCCGTCCAAGGATGAAATTTCATCTCTCAATAAGTAATTTTGACTATTGTTTGAGTCACTTTGAGATCTGACACTCATCTTCTCCCTCTTTGGTTTTTACAATTATCTTTCATGAACAGTTTTTATATGTATAAGAGGGCGAGTTGAGTTGGGATTGTGTACATTTCAAAAATATAATTATAAAGTAGGGTGCAAGTTAGACCGAGTTGGATTCACATTGATCCAAAATTTGATCTGACCCACATAAGTTGCACCTAGGGTTGGCAATTGTCTGGTATGAACATATCTGGTTGGAAAGTGTCTCCAAGTTGAAGTCCATTCCGTATTGTATCCATGACGTGTCCCTACCATGCATAATGGGTCATATATGTATAAACATGTATTCATATGTGTAGGTGCAGAAAATAATGACCCACAATAACTGGGGAGCCTTAGAGGACTTATCCAACAATGATGATGACTGGGTACCGTCAGAAAGCCTGAAAGGGAAGAACACACGGTCAGAGGACCCTGGCCTGGGCGGCGCAAGGCTCTCCGATGCCAAAGTCAGTAAAGGAACTGGAACAATGGGAGGAAGAAGAGAGGCAGAGTAACGGCTCTGTGTATGAAAATGTGCGTACCTTTGATGGTGGTTTGAGGCTCTATTTATAGAGGCTTGGGTCGTATCCTTGGGGGATATTTTGGTATGGGTCCGTGATTCGACTGGGAAGTCACGATCAGCCCACGTTGCATTGAATGCGGTCCAATCCAGCCCACTTTGCATTAAATGCGCGTCGGGTCAGCCCACGTTGCATTGAATGCGGTCCAATCCAGCCCACTTTGCATTAAATGCGCGTCGGGTCAGCCCATGTCGCATTTAATGCGCGTCTTGTTGGGCCAGATCGTGTTGGACGCCTTTGGCGGTAGGGTACCATCGGATCTGCCCTCGGGCCTTGCCCTGATGTGGCCTCAGCCGCTGGATGCCGCCCTGTCAGGGATCTGGCGAAGATCGTGAGCGGCTGGATGTCGCGTCTGTCCCACTAGCTCATACCCCTATCCCTCCACGTGCCTGATGACGTGGGGGGTGAGGGGCGCAAGTGGAGGCTCTTCCTTGCTTCGGCTTTCATCCCGGCTTCTTCAGCCGAGGTGGAGCTTTCTGCCGAAATGGCACCCGGGGTGGCTCAGTTCGGCGCTAGTGGCCCGGAGCTGCCTGACTTCGGCCGAACCCCCTGTCCTGGTAGCCGGGGTGAGCTTGGTGCCACGTGGATGGCACGCGGATGGCACGTGAGAGTGCTTAGTCTCATCTGATGGCTGTGATTAGCGTAATCCTGTGGTTCTGGAAATCTCCCCACACAATTGCCCCCTAGCTTTTGACCTCTCAAGCGCCTTAGCTTTTAGGGGTGGAAAGCTAGAAGAATCCGTCTGGGGGTGCGGCGATCATTGCCTGGTGTCGCTTCAACTGTCCTGAAGCAATAAACGCTCTGACCTGTTTGCACTGGGAAGCGAGTCGACGGTTACACGCGTCGCCTTTTCACTGATTGTGCTGTCTTATTGATGGAACGGGCGCGGATCGCGAAATCCGTCCTTTCGAATTTCGAAAGCAGCGCGCGCCGAGGGTTTCTTCTCCATAAATAGGGTCGTCTTCTTCTCTTCTCGTCTTTGATTTCTTTTCGCCTTCGCCCTCATCTCCGATTTCTGCTCTGCTGCTCAAGATCTTTCTAGCGAGGACGACCACAGGGCGTGTCTGGATCTGTACTCGAGTCGCCCCTTTTCTTCTCTGTAAGTTGCTTCACGCCTCTGTGTAGCTTTTCTTTAGGGTTTTCTCTTTTGCTGTACCCTTCTTTCTAGACATGAGCACCCCTAGGTTCAGTTTAGACACCGAAGAGGGCATAGCCAGATTTAGGGCTGCTTTTAGTATCCCGGAGGGAGTTCTGCTCAAGCCGGCGGACTCCGTCGACTATGCCACGATGCGCTGGGCCTGCGGCTGGATGCCGTTCCCTCTGATTTCTGTGATCGAGGGCGGGGTCAGATTTCCCCTGCACCCTCTACTTAGGGCTTGCCTCAGTTGCTGGTCCCTCACCCCGTGCCAGCTGATGCCCAATGGCTATAAGGTCATCATGGGCACGGCGAAGCTGAATGAGATCCTGGGGACTGACCTAGGTGTCCACGATATCGAGGACACCTACGATATCTGCAAGGCTGGGGAAGGGAAATATTATCTCCGGGTGAAGCCGCAGCGAAGAGGCTTCGTCCTGGCCTTGGAAGATTCAAGTAAGAATACCGAAGATGCCTTCTTCTGCGTCTCGGGGGACTGGGAGTTCGGTGCTAGCGAAAGTAGAAGGCTAGCGGTCCCGCGCCGCCCCGGGACAGTCCCAAGTAAACACCGCTTCTTTTCACTCATCTTCTTTGCTTGATTTCGACGATGCCGAGCTGACTCCTTTGTTATTTGTTATGTAGAGGCTGGTGCGAGACGACGCCGAGCTGCGAGTGAAGGCTGGAGGAGGAACCCCGACGTCATCAACAAGGTTGAGAGGTACAAGGGGCACGAGACTAGGTCAGCTTGGAAGCTGCTCGGATACACGCCGAGATACCGCGGCCACTACCAGAGGACCGGGGTACCCGAGGTGGACGAAGCGCATCCTGATCGTCTAACCGTCTCCCTTGCTGTACCTGCCGGGATCCCCTTGAGCGATCCTGCCGCTAGCCGAGCCGCGTCTGGATCCGAGGCGTCCACTTCCAGTTTGGAGCCGCCGAACCTAAGGCAGATAGTGGACGCTTACTCTTCTGATCAGGAAGAAGATATGGCGGGAAGGTCGAGGGAGCCTGCCGTCAAGGACCTAGCGGCCAAGTTCAGGCGGGGGTCTTCTTCCTCTGCGACGCCATCCTCTGCCAGCACCCGAGCAGCCACGAGCTCGGGAGGTGCTGGCGACACTTCCGCTCCTGCTCCTGCTCCTGCTCCTGCTTCGAATGCGGGAGTTCGGC
The DNA here is from genome assembly GCA_012931725.1 of Litsea cubeba. NCBI lineage: Eukaryota > Viridiplantae > Streptophyta > Magnoliopsida > Laurales > Lauraceae > Litsea > Litsea cubeba. The sequence continues at coordinate 76,242,033 of CM022946.1, read as the reverse complement.
GACGTTCGCCAGAGCGCCCGAGGGAGGGGTCCCCGCCCAGGAAGAAGTCCAAGGCGGGAGAGAAGGACCAGGGGGCCGAACAGCCTCCGAAGGGCAAAACCCCTGCGCGGGCCCCCGGAGTCAAGGCTCCAGCTGAAAAGGGTGCACCGGCTGAGAAGATCGTGCCGGCAGGCAGGCCGTCTGGCGGGACAACTCGCGAGCACAGCACCTCGGCGGGGCAGGGATCCGGGTCGTCCTCCGGACCCCGAACTGCCCCAGCGCCATGGAGGCCGAGGATGGAAACGCAGCCCGGCAAGCCTCTGAACGTTGAGGATCGGCTGCTGGGGAATGCCGACGTCATCGGGGCTCTCGCCAAGGTCTGTGCTCTGCCACGGGATATGGAGACGCACGAGAGGTTCGATAACGAGAGCCTGATAGTCTCGGCGATTCAGGCTAACCTCCTGGTAAGTGCTTTCAGTGTTTTCCTTCCAAGTAATCTGGCTCGACTGCCCCAGCTTGACTCATCTTTCTCCATTTACAGAACGTGCAGAGGCTCCTGACCGTGGTGGGGCGGAGTGATAGGAACGCTGCACGAGTCGCTCAGCAGGAGTCCGAGAGGGACAAGCTGAAGAAGGAGCTGGAGGAGCTGCAGGCGGGAATGGAGCGGATGAAGAAGGCCAGCGCTGAGGAGGCCGCTCGGCTGGCGTCGGCTCTGGCTGGTGTTGCCGAACTTACGGCGAAGACCAACCAGCTGAAGGGCGAGATCTGGGCGAGGAACAAGAAGACCGCCGAGCTGGAGTCGGAGCTGGCCAGGTTAAAGGCTGAATCGACGGCCGAAGGGACGAGGCTGCGCGGGGAAGTGCTGGCTGGGCCAGCCGAAACGGCGAAGTTGGAGACGGCGAACGCCGAGCTGGAAAAGGAGAAGGCCTCTCTTCTGTCTGAGGCCCAGTCCGCCTTCCAGGATGGGGTGGATCACGCCACTGAGCTGTATGAGAAGCAGGTGGAGGAGATCACCGCCATCCTGTTCGAGGAAGGATGCCTGGCCGCACTGAGACGTGCGGGGGTCCCTGAAGACCATCCTGTCTATCGGGACCTGCCGAAGTACTCGGACTCGGCTCCTGAGCCGAGCTCCGCTCCTACAGCCGAAAGTGCCCCAGTTGAAGCTCCTGCAGTTGTTCCTGCTGCTGACGATGCTCCCGTTGCCCCGGTCTCGAGCGATGCCCCGGCGGCCAGTGATGCTTCGGCCGTGCCTCAGGGTGAGACCTCTTCTGCCCCTGGCTCGGGTGAGGTACCGGTCAAAGCCTCCTCTGCCAGCGATGCTCCAAGCAAGGTCACGGTTTTGGTCGAGTCCACTGGTCCAGCAGATACGGTGATCGACCTAGTGGAGTCGCCGAAACCACAGTAGCCGGGCTCCTTTTTATTTCTGTCTTCTTGCATGTAATGTTTTTGCTTCTTGCTTCTTAGCCTTGTAATATTCTCTGTCAATTCAATGAAAGTCGGGATCCTTTACTTGTGCATTTTTCTCTGCATTTGTCTCTCTTTCATTTCTGGATGTGCCATTGAATGGTATTTGAATGCCTTTAATATAACGCGTGACTCTTGAGGTAGAAGGAGTCAAACGGTCCTCATAGCGGTCTGTGCCGATTCTCCGTATTCCGGAGATCATAAATAGCAGTAAACTCGGCGCTACGGCCGACGAGGGAAACGGGCGGATGTCTCCACGTGGCGCCACAGGAATCGCTGGTCAACAGGCAGGAAGGCGTGCATCCCGTGTAACGCGTAGGAGACTTCGCCCCTTAACTCTCTTCGGAGATTGAGCCCTTCTTCTTCCTATAAGTAGGGGCGATAGGCTCGCCATGGGCGATGAGAAGAACAGAACGTAGGATAGTTTAAATCACATAGACGTAGGAGCCATGCCTAGTGGTTGTTCAGAAGCTGTCGATCCGGGGGGAACCCCTGCGCCTGTGAGTGGCCTTCTCCAAGGGGGGATGCCTGTCGTGTTCTGCGCACTCTCTGAAGGAACTTCCCGTGGACCACGCGCTCTCTGAACGCGGGTTCATGGCCGACCGTCCCTGGTCAGGTTGCAGGGGAATCCTCTGCAACTGCGGGATGGTCGGGCCCTTGGCGTCTGGCGATCCTGCAGGGTCCTGGGTGGCATCGAGCTTCCCGCGAGCCCCTTGCGCCCTGTCAGGATCGTAAGCCTAAGGGTGGAGTTGAGGCCTACTGGACCTGGGGGCTCTTCAAATTTTGGTCTCACTGACCGGAGGGTGTTGAAGAGCTCGGCGAAGTCATGTGCCTCTAAACTGGAGGGGCTCTGCAGTCGCTTTGGTCTGACCAACCAAAGTGTATTGTAGAGCTCGGTGAAATTCAGGATCCCCCAGAACCTCCAGGCAACGAACTGGTGTCTTCGAGCCTGCAGCCTGAAGAGTCAGTGAAGATCAGAGTCTCCCAGCTTTTCTTTATTTTCTGTTTTTTAGAGGACTGCGATCCTCCTTTTTGTACTTTGCTTTCTGTTCTGTAACTCTTGTAATAAAGCAACTTTCAATGAATAAAAAGGAGGAGTTTTGTGATCACTCAAACTGTGTACAATGCTTTTGAGTTCTTTCTTACTTTCCTTGCACTGTTATGGAATACTTGCATTTTTGTGTGTTTGAGTGCTGGCGCAGCTCTCTCTCTGAAAAGCTGACCTTAGCCGAAATAGCTGGCTTTGGTCGATACGAGCTGCTTGTCCCGAAGTGGAGTCATCATTCCGCTGGTCTCGGCTATGGAAGCGTGAGCTCGGCAATGATCTTTGAGGGGTGTAAAAACCCTGATTTTAAGAATTCGGCCGAGTGTCCGAACTCGAGGCCTTTTCCAGGGCTGTTAACCCTTGAGTGGGTTCAAAACCCGGGACTTTAGGAATTCGGCCGAGTGTAAGAACTCCAGGCTATTTCCAGGGCGTAGACCCTTGAGTGGGTTCAAAACCCGGGACTTTAGGAATTCGGCCGAGTGTAAGAACTCCAGGCTATTTCCAGGGCGTAGACCCTTGAGTGGGTTCAAAACCCGGGACTTTAGGAATTCGGCCGAGTGTAAGAACTCCAGGCTATTTCCAGGGCGTAGACCCTTGAGTGGGTTCAAAACCCGGGACTTTAGGAATTCGGCCGAGTGTAAGAACTCCAGGCTATTTCCAGGACGTAGACCCAGTGCTGCCGGAATCAGTCAGAGAGAGACGACAAATTGAGGACAAGGCGAAAGCTGCTTTTATTGATCCTGAGATTCAATACATCCTTAGAAATAAAATTTCTTCAAGTGGGATGCATTCCATGGTCTCGGCAGTGGCTTGCCTTCTAAGTCTTCGAGCTTGTAGGCTGACTTTCCTGCCGGTGAGACTATTCTGAATGGGCCATGCCAGTTCGGGGCCAGCTTCCCTTCGTTCGGCTCTCTGTCAGCTGGCAGGGTTTTCTTTAGAACCAGCTCTCCCGCGGAGAACTTTCTTTCTCTGACATTTTGATTGTATGCCCTGGCTAACCGCTGCTAATAGTCGGTCAGTCGCAGGGCTGCTACTTCTCGTCGCTCGTCTGCCAGCTCTAGCTCCATTGCCAGGTTTGTCTCATTTCGGCCTTGGTCGACCAGCTCTGTCCTCAAGGTAGGAAGGCCGATTTCCAAAGGAATGACTGCCTCCATCCCGTAGGCCAGAGAGAAAGGTGTTGCCGAGGTGGACCTCCTTGGAGTTGTTCTGTATGCCCACAGCACGCTCGGAAGCTCCTCTGTCCATCTGCCCTTTGCCTTGTCCAGTCGCTTCTTCAGGCCGTCCAGGATCACTTTGTTGGAGATTTCCGCCTGGCCATTACTCTGTGGATATGCCGGAGTGGAGTAATGATTTCTGATGCCGTGCTCTCGGCAGAAGTCTTTGAAAGACTTGGAGTCGAACTGAGTCCCGTTATCCGAAATCAGGGTCCGGGGGATGCCGAACCTCGTAAGGATGTGTTTCCAAATGAAGTTCCTGGAGTCCCTGTCCGTGATGGAAGACAACGGTTCAGCTTCTATCCATTTTGTGAAGTAGTCCGTAGCCACTATCAGCCATCTCTTGTTTCCTGGAGCTCGGTGAAGAGGCCCCACAATGTCCAGGCCCCATTGAGCGAAGGGCCATGGGCTAGAGAGGGGACTCAGATCTTGTGTTGGCTGATGGAGGGAGTGGGAGAACTTCTGGCACTTCTCGCATTTCCTGGCGTAGACCTGCACGTCTTTATCCATGTAGGGCCACCAGTAACCCTGGCTTATTGCTCTGTAAGCCAGGGATCGACCTCCTATGTGACTGCCGCAGATTCCTTCGTGGATCTCATACAGGAAGTCGTCCACCTTGCTTGGGTGGACGCATTGGAGGTATGGACCTGTGAAGGATTTCCTGTAGAGTTTGCCTTCGGGAGAGAGCCAGAATCGAGCTGCCTTGAGTCTGATCCGGTGAGCTTCAGCCTTGTCCTCGGGGAGCCGGTCGTCCTTCAAGTAGGCGACAATTGGATCCATCCAGCTTGGGCCGAGGTCAGCACAGAGGACAAGCCGAGATGAATGGAGTTCTAAACTTGACCTTGATACTGACCAAACCTCGATGGTCCTTTTCTTCCCTGCTTCGACAGCGGAGGCCAGGTTTGCAAGCGCATCTGCGTGCGTGTTGGTATCTCGGGATATTTGCCTGACCTCGGCTTTCTGGAAATGAGAGAGCAGTTTTTTCGCAAGGGCTAAGTAGGCCGCCATCCTGTCGTCCCTGGCCTGGTAGTCTCCAGTGAGCTGGCTAGTTACCAGTTGAGAGTCGCTGAAGATCACCAGGTGCTGGGCTCCGAGGATTTGGGCGCTGTTCAACCCTGCAATCAGTGCTTCGTACTCTGCCTCATTGTTTGTTGCTTTGAAGTCGAGGGTGAAAGCCTGCTCTATGACCAGACCCTCTGGCGACTGGAGGACCATGCCGGCACCAGCTCTTTTGGAGGTGGATGACCCGTCGAGAAAGATCTTCCATGCCGAGGTGGGAGGCTGTTCGATCTCAGTCAGCTCTGGTTCGTGCCCTGTGCCCCCCAGTGCCGTGCCGAGCTGGGTCGGAGCCGGGTTGGGGGAGACGAATTCGACAATGAAGTCTGCCAGAATCTGGGCTTTGATCACAGTTCGGGGACGGTACTGTATATCATACTGCCCCAGTTCAACTGCCCACTTTGATATTCGCCCTGAAAAGTCAGCCTTTTTGAACACTGAACGGAGTGGATGCTCCGTGATCACCACAATGGTGTGGGATTGGAAATAATGGGAGAGCTTGCGAGAGGCGCTGACGAGGGCCAGCGCAAGCTTCTCCAATAGAAGGTACCTGGTCTCGGCATCAAGCAGGGTCTTGCTCGTATAATAAATTGGTTTTTGAACTCCCTCGTCCTCCCTGATGAGGACGGAGCTCACTGCGTGATCCGAGACCGCAAGGTACAAATACAGAATCTCCCCCAGAGTTGGGGTGGAGAGTAAGGGTGGTGACATTAAATAGGTTTTGAGTGCGGCCAATGCCTGGTCGCACTCGGGAGTCCACTGGAACTTCAAATTTTTCTTTAAAAGCTGAAAGAAAGGCCTGCACTTATCTGATGACCGGCTGATGAAGCGATTGAGTGCTGCAGCCATTCCTGTGAGCTTCTGAACTTCCTTCGTGGTAGAGGGGCTCTGGATGCCCTGAATGGCAGTGATCTGGTCCGGGTTAGCCTCTATCCCTCTCCGCGTCACCAAGCTGCCGAGGAACTTGCCGGAGGCTACGCCGAAGGCGCACTTGGAAGCGTTTAGCTTGAGCTTGTACGCGCGAAGGATGTCGAAGACTTGGCCAAGATCCGCCAGATGGTCGCTGGAGTGCACTGATTTGACGACCATGTCGTCGATTGTTGACACCAAAAATGTCACTTTGCCTTTTCAAGATCCAAAGAGCTACATGAAGTCGCAACCTGCCATAAATAGGCAATGCTGCTTCCAAAAATCAAATCTTGTCAGAATCAAACAAAAACTGCAAGATTCTTCCAGACAGCCAAAAGAGGAGTACACAAGAAGTTTCAGGCCATTTCAAAATCATTTGGCCTAACTTCGCTTCTCCGATAGCCAAATCAGGCCTCTCGGCGGCAAAGCTCTCCGGGACCATGGTTTCCAAGACAGAGCCTATGGATCATCTTAAAATGACTCCAATAGGTTCCCTGTCAAATTTCAAGTCAATCGGACATCGGTTGACCGCACATCAAACCGCGACATCTTCATCGCGACAAAAAGCATGTCCACAGGTGATAGGACCCGAAACGGCTTCAAAACTCAAACAAAAGCCTATGGCTGGTCTTATTTATTGCTCAGGAGGCTTCACACCAAATTTTAGGTCATTCCGACATCGTTTGGCCCAGTTTCAGCTTCTGACGGAAAATCGGCAGCTCTGCGCGACAAAGTCTTCAGCTTTCTCAGGAAATTGGAAACTTTGCAAAATAAAATGCAAGGATTCTCATCAGGTTTCCTACAAAGAAATTAGGCCAATAAATGGTCAAAATGTCAAGGAAAAGTACAGAAGAGAAAAAGAATCGAAAAACAGCAAAAACGGACGCAAAACGGGACACGAAAGGGGGAAAACCCCCCCAGGGTCGCAGACCCCTGCGACCCTGGGCCAGGGTCGCCGGCGACCTTGGAACCCGGGGTCGCCGGGAAAGCCCCGGAAATCCCGGTTTTCGTCGTTTTTTCGCGATTCGAGGAGCCCAGCCTCTGGTAGTTTCCAAAATTCATGCTTTTGAGACACCAAGTCCTCTGACATCCGTCCAAAACACGGGTCAATCATCAAAAGTATCGAAAATAATATTGATCGCCACCCGGTCAACCAAAAAAAAGTGTGCTTTCTACCCGACCGATCGAGAAATCGACAGGACAGATGGCACCGACCCGCTGTTGGCAACAAACACCTGAAATTACATGATCATCTGATGTCGATCTACATGAAGATCCATCGATGATCATCGACAGAAGAATCCCAAAAGACGTGGCACGGCCCGCGACTCTTCAGCTGCTCGGCGACCACTTAATGCGATTAATTGACTAGCTTTATTACAGTCATTAATCCATTTCTTTGGACGGCCCAATCAGAAGCAAGCATTCGGGAGTTACAAGTCAAGAGATTCATGGCATTTAACCCATGAAACTCCTCCCATCATGGCGATTAAAGGCGATTAAAAGCCCTCAATCTCCTCCGGCCAATCAGAAGCCAAGAAAAAGGAGTTACAAAATAAACAATTCAATTTTGTAACTCCTCCCATTATGCGGCTTAATGACAATAAAAGCCCATAAACTCTCCTAAAAGGCTACCTAAAAGCCTATAAATAGGAGAGCTCTCCAAGAAGAAAGGAGAGCAGACAGACAACGAAAATCACAGACAGTAGCACAGAAATCCAGAGAAAGGAAAAAGAGAGAAAACTCTGCGGAAGTTCTACACCGGCCACCGCAACAAGGTGACAAAAGTCCCTTGGGGGGTACCCCCCCAAGGTCCTTGCCTTCTCCTCCTGCCTCCAATGGCTTAGATATGGCTTTTCAGCCCGTCTACTTGGCTTTTTATTGGACATAGGACCTCCTTTTGGTCTTTGTCCTCTAAAAACCTGAGGTTATAGCCAAGCCAAGCGAATCAATAGCATCCTCTGTTCTCATCTGCATGGATGATGGCGAAGCCCACATATGGCTTGCGACCGTCAATCTAAACGGGTCCCCCACAATCTCCTGAGAAGTTAGATCCTCCTTTTCTTGCTTTTCATTGTAGTTTGTATTTTTTTAAAAGAGACAAAAATCACAATTCTTGTCTTTCATTGTTGATAAGGATTGTAAATCGGCTATAAAACGCCAAAAAATCGGCTATAAACGCCAAAATCGGCTATAAATGCCAAAAAAATCGCCTTTCATGGCAAACCAAGAAAAATGTCTCTTTTCTTAAATATATGTGCAATGGAAAGCTTGAAAGAAGTTGATTTCCTTTTTACTTGCGAAGGTTGATCTCCAGATCACCACTTGCAATTCCAAGTAAAAATAGAAAATCTGGCACACCCACAAAAAAAAGAAATGTTGATGCACGCCCCTTTGCCCCCTGGTTACGAAAGGGTCGGAACCAAACGGACTCCCACGTCCGCCGACCTCGGTAGGAACCCGGGCATCTGGAGCGCGGTCCATCAAGCTGGCACACCCGGTGGGACTCGTTTATTTGAGAACACGATGCTAGAAATGAAATATTTGCATATCATATATTTTGCTCTATGCTTATATTTCTTTTCTCGATTCCTTGGCTACTTTATAATTGGTGGCCTATGTTGAATTCCGCATAAAAAAAAAATGAGATGAGATTTTTTGTTTGGAAATTTCTAATTCTTTGAATTTATTTCCACTCTTTCTCTTTTAAAAAAAAAAAAACAAAAAAAAATCAGATTTTTCATTTTGGATTCAAAATTGAGAAACTTTGATCCTTTCCCTTCTGGGCACTGGCGCTCGCGGAAATCGTTGAGACCGTGTTCGGATCGGGGGTTGGGCCATTGTTTCTCTTCGATGAGTTCATTAAAAATCTAAAAATATATATATATATATATAAAAGTATAAAAAAAATTTAGATTTCTCAATTTGGATTCAAAATTGAGAAACCTTGATCCGTTCCTATCGTTCATCGCGCTTGCAGAAATGTTGAGCCTGTTCGACTAAGGTTTTGGGCCATTGTTTCTCTTCGATGAATTCATAAAAATAAAAATATAAAAAAATATATAAAAAAAAAAGACATAGACCACTAAGGTTAAACCAACTGTGTTCTTTGATCATGGTTGATTCAAAGAAAAGCCTTGTCCAGAGTGTGGAGACAGCTTGACTGTTCTAGGCAAGGGTCCTCCAAACGGGTTCATTAAGTAATCCTACCCTTACCTGGGGGCAATTCTATCAATCAAGATTTCATAAGACCGGGTTAGGAGGCCTATGTGTACTCTCTCGTCTTTTAAATAAAAATAAATATAAATTTTTTTAAAAATAAAAAATAAAAATAAAAAAATAAAAAAATATAAATAAATTTTTTTTTAAAAAAAAATTCTTAAAAATAAAAATAAAAAAAAAATAAGTAAAAAAAAATAAATAAAAAAGATTTTTTTTAAAATAAAAAAAAAATCTTTTAAAAAAAAAATCTTCAAGAAAAAAAAACTTCCGTCATTTTGGGTTTAGATTAGAGAAATCTTGGTCTTCTCCTTTCTGAGCACTGGCGCTCGCGGAAATCGCTGAGCCCGTGTTCAGATTGGAGTGCCTTTTGCTCTCTTTGATGAACCCGATATTGGCTTTTCAAAAAAACAAAAACTCGTCATTTTTAGATTCAGATCCGAGAAATTATGGTTCATTTCTTTCTGAACACTGGCGCTCACGGAAATCGTTGAGACCGTGTTCAGATCGGAATACCATCTGCTCTCTTTGATGAATCCAATCTTGACCTTTCAAAACAGAGAATCTCATCTCATGAATGCGGTCTCAAAACATTTGTGTCTAGCGGTACTAGTACGCCCTTTCAGGGTCTACTGTATTGCGACCGGCACATCTGTAACTCCAACTTTATGTTCTTCTTACCTCGAGCAAGCTCTGCTTCTCGATAAGTCAAATTTAAGTTCACAATTGCTTCTAGCAGTCACTGGGATGCCCATTCTGGGCTTACCATACCTGCGATCAGAACAATTGTACCCTCTATGGCATTTTGCCTTCCTCATATTGCTTGGGTCATCTACCTCGAGCAATTTGAAAAGACGAAACCATAGAACTTCCCATTTATGATCATTATATTCTTGTGATTACTAATGGATGTGGTCTTGTTTCAGAAATTTTCGAAAACTAACAATGGCAGCTTCACTAACCATTACTTTCGATGAAAACAAGCACCAACTCATGCTTCAATTGAAGCAAACCACGCGCACCTACAAGCGCCCCATCAGCTGCCGAAGTGTCAACTCCCTCGGCAACTCTCTGAACTCCGGGTCGACCTCGACTCCCCGGACTATCGTCTTCGGGACGCTGGGACCATTCCCACTTCCTGAGGAACAAACTGCTCCCTCCAAGAAGCAGAAACTCGCCTCTCAACGTGTCACTACCATGACACCAAAGGCGAGCACCAGAAGGCCTGAAGCCCGTGGCAGCCCCACGAAGCCTCAACCTGCAAACAACCAGGTCTACTCCAAGACTTGGTCCCCAAAACCTTCACCAAAACAGAGAAGGTCCCAAACATCCACCAAGCCAGCATACCTGGCCCCACTCAAAGAGAACCAGTTCTACCCTCTTGCTTACATGAAAGAGGAGAGACCCATCTCAAACCTGACTCCCAAGTCATCCCAGCATGAGCCGGCTTGTTCCTACAAGCCCAAAATCAAGTCATGCATCACAAGGCCTCTACAAGCACCTGCTAAGGCCTACAAACCTGCAGTTCGACCCTTCATATCTACAGGGGCCGAACTTCAAAAATTCAAAGCTTCGCTGCAACTGGCGAAAGATAGGGTTCGCATCCTGTCCTTGCCCAGCTACAAAGAAGACAGGCTCGGCTGCTGCGCCCGAGGGAGCACATCCTTCATCGTCAAAGCCCAGTCAGAGCTGACCGAAGCTCAAATTGCTCGTCGTATACGCCGCCGCGCGTCATACCGACAAAAGAGACTAGAGAAGCAAAGGACCCAGCCTCCCACACTTCAAGTCTCTCCTAAATGGGTCGAAAAAGAAAGACCCAACCAAGTTGCTGCCGTCCATATGGTTGGAAAAACCAGAAGGCGCCAAAAATCAGCAACAAAAATCCATGTCCGACGTCCGATGACCCGCAGCGTCTCAAGGACAAGAAGACATTCAGAAGAATCCCCTGCTCCTTCAAGCAAAGGACAGCAGAGTGATCCTTCCTCAAGCTCCTCTTCAAAAAGAATGAGCTCCAGCTCAGTCACCAGGACAGTTTCTTCGTTCGAATCACGAAGGATGAATGTCTTGGCTACAAATTCTGAGCCACCACCCCGCAATCCACCTCCAGAAGATGCGATCACCCGCATCCAGCAGTTGGAACAGGGCCAGCAGAGGATTGAAACTCTGATGGAAAACCTTCTCCTCGCCTTCCAAAATCAGGCGAACAATGAACCTCCTCCGAATCATCAAGAAGACGAGGTAAATAGAGAAGAAAATGAGTCACGCGCCCTTACCAAAAAGGACGTAGACGGTATCCTCGCCAAAGCAAAAGAAGAGGATATACTCAAGGAGCATGGGATCAAGCCACCATATCCCTTATGGATGGACTCGGTCCCGTTCCCCACCAAATTCAAGCATCCTACTCTCCAAACATATACGGGGAAAGGATCAGCCAGACAGCACGTCATCCACTTCAAGATCCTGACGGGAGCTATCGCGGATCAAGATGCACTCAAGATCCGCCTCTTTGCAAGTACCCTAAAAGGTACGGCCTTCGATTGGTACTCCACTCTGCCGGAGGACTCAATCCAAAACTGGGCCATGCTAGAGACACGCTTCCTCACTCACTTCAAAGGTGAAGATCATCCCGCTACTATGGCTCAGTTGTGCAGCCTAAAACAGGGGGAGAATGAATCAACATATGACTTCATTCACAAGTGGAAAGCAATGGCATACAAATGCTCTGATGTATTGCCACAAGCGTCGCTAGTCGACATCTGCCGAAACAACATGAGAGCCAGAATCCGCTCCATGATCATCGGCAACAAATCAAAAAACCTAGGAGAACTCCTAGAAGCTTCCATGGAAGCTGAAACGGTGATTAAGGACCTCAACAGTCAGAAATCATCAAGAAAAGAGCCAACCGCCATTGCAACCTCTAAACCAAAGAAGAAAGAGGTCCTCAATGTGCAGACCAAGTCAGCTCCTCAGCCACCAAAGAAAGCTGAAAACAAAGCTTTTGGTAAGAGACCTGAACTCTCAGACGCCTTCAAAGAACGAGTAGAGAAGAAATACCCGTTTGATGAAGATGTTGATGAAATCTTCGGGGCTCTTGTGGCAAACGGCAAGCTCACCTTGCCTGAACCAAAAAGACCGGGTGATGTTGGCAAAACCAACGATCCTCGGTACTGTCCATACCACCAGATGATCTCGCATCCTCTCAATCAATGCTTCGTTGTGAGAGAGAAAATAAATGAGATGTGGAAAAACGGAGTCATCACCTTTGACAAAAACTATGGGTCTGCCTCCATCAATATGGTGACATGTGGACAAACATCAAGATCACCGAAGAAGAAGATCACTACTTCCTTCAAGGTGATAAACTCAATCGAAGCGTCCGAGAAACTGGTTCCTTACCCGACACCAGACGGACAACCGATATGGGTACATCCCGATCTCCTGGAAGATGAAAATTGGGAGGTCGTGAAAACAAAGCCTACAGCTCAACAGCGAAGGCAGGCTAGGAAACATCTCCTCAAGCTCAAACGGCAAGAGAAGACCCAGCCAAAACTAGAGGTCAAAGAAAAGGCAGAGGCTTCCTCTACCGCTTCACTGGAGGTAACAAAAACATCCCTTCCAGAGACTTCAAAGGGGGTAAGGAAATTCACTCTCAGTGATTTCATGCCACCTCAATTTAAATAAGCCATGCAGGAGGCATCATACTCTTGCAATTCGGTAGTTGGATTCTCCATTGATGGATACGAGTCCAGCGACACCGATAATGGATTCGAATCCAACTACACAGATGAGTGGGAAGAGTCCCTTGAAACAGGAGAATATCTCTCCGATGAGGAATGGGTTCCTGAGTCTCATCTTATGCCAGTAATCTGGTATAACCCCCTATAGCCACAAGGATCCTGGTCTGATGATGAAGAAGACCAAGAAGCTGTACAAGAAAATGCTGCTGACCCAGCACCTCTCATTACTCCAGTGGAAATCAACAATGTTAAGCCACAAAGAGATGATGAAGAAGAAGATCCGGCTCCCATGCCTGATCTTGAAGAATATGCAAGGATCTTGCAGCGACTCGCTCTAGAACAAGAGCAAGAACGCGTCAACGAGCCTCCTCGCAATCCGGAGCCTGAAGTCCCTGAAGACCACCAGGTACATCCTCCCTTAACTCCTGAAAATGGAGAAAATTGCTGGATAGACGATCCTCTCACATCCGAGGATGAGTCTGACTCCGATCAGGCAACGTCTCCCGTCAGAGCTTCCTGTAATGTAATAATTCGGGATTATAGCTCTTCCGAAGCATCGTCTGATGAGAGCACTTACACTCCGGCGACGCCTAGCAATATATCTTCTGGAGCCACCTCGTCTCATGTGACTTTCACTGAGATGACACCCTCTCAGGTTTCTTCTCCTGAGACTGTGACTTCAAAGTTCACACCCTTCCTGACTGAAGAATTCCCAGCCATTGATGCTTGGGACGATGAATTAGTCAACGAAGAAGAAAGATTGCTGGATGCTGTTCAGGACTTGTTCCCGGAAAATGCTCCATGCAACACAATCACTGAGGATGGTAACTCTGCTGCTGATACATCCTCAGCAAATGAAAAACGACAGCCTCTTGATCCTGAAGACAATCTTCCAAACGAAGACCCTTCTCAAGAAGCTCTCGAAGTTGGTAGAGGCACCCGCTCTGGCCGGGACTACCACAAAAATTACAACCAATCTTCCTTTACATATGTAAATCCTTCAGGAAAAGATGTTGTAAGCGCCCCTAGTGGCAACAATGATGAACATGCAGGCCCTAAGGAGGCTTTCAAGTATGACTTGATTGAACACTTCAAGCACATACCTGCACGTCTGCACATCCTAGATTTGTTGCGAATGTCTCCGCACACTCGTGATAATCTCATTTCGGAATTACAAAAGCTGAATGAGGATGTCGACAAACATGCCCCGCAAGTCCTCCAAATTGAAATGGATTACCGGGTCAAAAACTCAGAAGCCTCCTCAAAGGGAGAAAAGAAGAAAACTGAGGGATCATGCATTGAATGCCTCTCGGTTAAAAAAGCAGCCAGTGCAACCATCGCCTTCACAAAGGATGACCTCCTACTTGGCGAAACCAGGCATAACCGACCCCTGTACTTCACAGGGTATATCAAGGAAATGCCTATGCATAGAGTTCAGATCGACCCAGGTTCTGCACTCAACCTCATCTCCACATCGGCTCTTGAAGAGTTGGGCATCCCACCCAGCAAACTGAGCCACACATCTGTATCTATCTTTGGATACGATGGGAGTACTCAAAGGCCTATCGGCAAAATCAGGTTCAAATTGCAGATCGGTGATCTTATCTCTGAGGTCACAGTGTATGCAATAAAGACCCCTTCATGCTACAACATCCTTCTCGGACGCCCTTGGATCCAATGAGAATGGTGTTGTCCCTTCAACTCTACATCAATGCATCAAGTTTGTTGGCGACGACGGCATGATACATCGAGTCTTTGCGGACAGAAAACCCTTCAAAGGTAAAGAAGTCCACTTCGCAGACTCACAGATGTATGAAGGTGAAAAAGAAGAAGAGGAAAAGCACACAGCATCCTTTGCCGAAAATCTCCAGAAAGATAAAGGCAAAGCTCCTCAACAATCACCGGAAGAAAACAAACCATCCGGTAAATCTGAAGAGAGCATCCAAACTCCCTTCATCATCTCCCTCAAATCTTCAAAGCCTTTGGTCATCACAACTAAAGTGAAGAAGGCAAAACAAAAGCCTGGGGGCAAATTTGTTGTCTCTTTCGTGTCTATCATGCAAGACACGGACTCGGATTCAGAGCCAGAAGACGACACATCGTCAAGCCAAGCTGACACTCAGCAAGTTCAGCCTGCTCTCACTCCAATGGAGACAACTTCTGACATAGAAGATCCTACGTCAGCTTCCTTCGTTGTTCCAGCAACTTCAACAAAGGAAAAGCCGATCTTCTTCCATAGATCGGATGCTTCTTCATCAAACTCCATGCTTGAACCTTTCCAAAATAAAGGTACGCCTCAACTATCCTTATACAGTTCTGTGGCACAAGCTATTATGAAGAAAATGGGTTATGACGCTCAAAACCCAGTCGGTTTGGGAGAAGGACGCGGTATTCTCACGCCATTGGGGCCCGTCTTGACCAAAAGCCAGCTGGAAGATTGGAGACTCTACGGCTATGTAGAAAAGTCTTCACACGGGTTAGGGTATGATCCTGACACTCCCTTGAGACAGTTGACACAAAGGCTTAAAAGTCAATATACTGACCAAGCCTCAACATCTCAAGTCCATGAAGACATCGATCTCCCTGGATATCTCTTTGATGAGTCACCTGACAAAGATCCAGGAAGCTCATCCAATTGGCACGATTTCTCCGAAAATGAAGAGGAGTTGTCCGATGGCACAGACGTGTGGACTTCTGACCCAGAAGAACCCTCATCTCCAAAAGAAGTAGCCTACTTCGACTCGGTTTCAACAGGCGATTGGGATCATCTCATAGCAAGCCTTGGGAAAATTACCGATCAAGAAGACCCGTGGAAAGGAACAAAACCTTGGTCTGGAAATGCCCTTGAAACCCCAGAAGGTTTCGTTGAGCTGGAAGCCTCCGAAAATATTGTGGAGGAACCACCTTCGAACCTTCCAACAGAAGATCCTGTTCAAAAGATAGACTTGGGAACACCAGATAACCCACGTCCTGTATTCATAAGCAAGAATATAAAGGATGATGAGTTACCCGAGTATATCGCTTTTCTTCGTGAGTTCGTTGATTGCTTTGCATGGTCTTACGCTGAAATGCCAGGCTTAGACCCCAAAATAGCAGTTCACAAACTCAATCTTCAAGAAGACATCAAGCCTGTCAAGCAAGGCCAAAGAAGATTCCGTCCAGATGTGATGGATAAAATTGAACAAGAAGTTCAAAAACTCAAAAGCGTCGGCTTCATCCGTGAGGAACAACATCCTGAATGGTTGGCCAACATTGTCCCCGTGACAAAGAAAAATGGGCAGATCAGGGTCTGTATTGATTATAGAGACCTGAATGGCGCATGCCCAAAAGATGAATTTCCGCTCCCCATACCAGAGGTAATGATTGATAATACCTGTGGATTCGAGCGAATGACATTCATGGATGGTTTCTCTGGCTACAATCAGATAAAGATGCATCCTGAGGATGAAAAACATACATCCTTTCGAACCCCATTTGGCGTGTATTGTTACACTGTCATGCCATTTGGTTTGAAGAATGCTGGTGCCACATATCAGAGGGCTATGATGAAAATATTCCAAGATATGCAGCACAAGACGGTTGAATGTTACGTTGATGACCTCGCCGTCAAAAGCAAAAGAAAAGAAGATCATCTCGAAAACCTTCGAGAAGTCTTCCTCCGGCTTCGCAAACACAAACTGCGAATGAATCCATTGAAATGCTTCTTCGGCGTCTCGTCGGGTAAGTTCCTCGGATTCTTAGTTCGGAAAGCTGGAATAGAGCTTGACCCCATAAAAGTCAAAGCCATTCTAGAAATGCCCTCTCCAAGAACCTTGAGAGAACTCAAAGGGCTTCAAGGGAGATTGGCCTACATCAGACGGTTCATCTCCAATCTTTCGGGGAAATGCCGTCCATTCTCTCGGTTGATGAAAAAAGGTGTAAACTTTGTCTGGGATGCTGACTGTGAAGCTGCTTTCCAAGACATCAAGTCATACCTGACAAAACCTCCAGTGTTAGCTGCTCCTACCACTGGAAAACCATTCATCTTGTACACAAGAGCCCTTGATCACTCTCTGGGAGCTCTGCTTGCGCAAGAAAATGATCAAAGAAAAGAAGCTGCTCTATATTACCTCAGCCGCTTGCTAGTAGGTGCAGAGCATCGCTACTCTCCAGTCGAAAAAGAATGTCTTGCAGTGATGTTCGCCGTACAAAAGCTGCGTCACTACTTGCTTTCCAACACAGTCTACCTAGTCTCGAGGGTCAACCTCTTGAAGGTCCTTGTCACAAAGGCAGGTTCTCTCAATGCTCGACTGGCAAAATGGTCCATCCTTCTGTCACAATTTGATATTAAGTATGTACCACAAAAAGCAATCAAAGGGCAAGCTCTAGCGGACTTCCTCGCAGAGCATCCATTGCCTAAAGATTCTCCACTCAGAGATGATCTCCCAGACGAACCAGTCTACAATGTGGAGACTTTCTCACAAAGTGCCTCCTGGGACATGTACTTTGACGGTGCAACCAGGACAGATGGAAAAAGACAGCTGATCTCGGGAGTTGGCATCCTCTTTGTTAGCCCCGACAAATACATGATTCCACACGCTTTCTCGCTACTGGAACCAGGCACAAATAATGCAGCTGAATATCAAGCTCTGATCTTAGGATTGGAACTCGCCATCGAATCCGGTATCACCATGCTGGAAGTCTTTGGAGACTCTCAACTGATCGTCAACCAGATGAATCAGAAATTTGAAGTCAGGAAGCCAGATTTGCTGCCCTACTACAACAAGGCACAATCACTTCTGTAAAAGTTTGACATCTGTCACATCACCCACATTCGTAGAGGTGAAAACATACGTGCAGATGCCCTAGCCGGACTTGCCGCATCCATGGCAATCCAGGAAGGGGAAAACATGCAAATCACAGTGTGCGAAAGGAGAATCCTTCCTCCTCTTAACACACACCAAGCAGTTGCTGAATGCCACCAAGTGGTCGGAAGTCGGATTTCAATCCTTCAAACTTCAATTGGCGACTGGAGGGATCCGTTCATTGATTACATTATGTTCGGAATCCTACCTGAAGATCCAAAAGAACGGGTAAGCGTCCAAAGGCGAACCCCAAGCTTCCATTTGGATATTCCTTCAAAAATCCTTTACAGGAAATCCTTCAACGGAGTACTTCTACGCTGCTTGTCACAACAAGAGGCTGAAGAAACACTCAAAGAAGTTCATACTGGTCTTTGTGGAGCTCATCAGGCTGGACCTAAGCTCTATGATCAGATAAAAAGGTTAGGATATTACTGGCCTACCATGGTAGCTGACGCAATGCAATTTGCTAAGCGCTGCCAACAATGCCAAGTTCATGGAGATTACATTCACATGCCTCCAGAATGGCTGCATCCTACAGCGATCTCATGGCCTTTCGAAGCCTGGGGTATGGACATCATAGGTCCTATTTCTCCCCCTTCAAGCAAAGGTCATCGCTTCATCTTCGCCGCTACGGATTACTTCTCCAAGTGGTCAGAAGCATTTGCATTTAACGAAATGAAGACCTCATCAGTCCTTCAGTTCCTGCGCACCAACATCATTTGTCGTTTCGGCATACCCAAAAGATTCATCCATGATAACGGGCCACAGTTCCGGGATCATCGATTCTACAGGTTCTGCGATAAATACAAAATCCAAAGCTGTCCTTCGACTCCATACAATCCGGCAGCAAACGGGTTAGCAGAAGCTTTCAACAAGACACTCTGCAAAATCCTCAAAAAAATGGTCTCTAATCACAAAAGAGACTGGAGCGACAAAATGTCTGAAGCTTTGTGGGCCTATCGAACCACCGTTCGAGGACCAACCCATAGCACACCATTTTCCTTGGTCTATGGATGCGAAGCTGTCGTGCCCTTGGAAGTACAAATTCCTTCCTTGAGGGTATCCTTGCAAAATGATATGACTCAAGAAAGAAATGTCAAATTGCGACTCCATGAGCTGGACAATCTCGATGAGAAACGGCTCGAAGCTCAACAAAGCATTGAACTTTACCAAGCACGTATGTCAGGATCTTTCGATAAAAAGGTCAGGCAACGCGCCTACAAAAGAGTGACTTGGTTCTTGCGGTAAAAAGACCAATGGTCTTCGCTCACAAGTCCAAAGGCAAATTTGAGCCAAAATGGGAGGGACCCTACGTCATCGACAAGGTTTTCTCTAACGGCGCATATGCACTCCTAAACATGAAAGGTGACAGATGTATGCTGCCCATCAACGGCAAGTTCTTAAAGCGGTACTACCCTTGAAGACTTACCCAACTGGGTAAGAGCAATGCCTGTACGGCCAAAACCGGTTTCCAGGTACACGCTCGCTAAACCCACCCTTTTTTAGAATTTTCATGTCAAATATTGAAATTTCTAGAAATCTAAAACAATGCTTACTTTCATCGTTTCATTGTTCAAAAAAAAAAAGAAAATCCAAGTTTAGGAACCTTTCCCTAACTTGACCAAAATTTTCAACCCTTGAACCCAAAATTCATGGTTTGAAACAAAATCCGGATTCAGGGATTTCCACCCTAGTCCACCCTGCCTTTTACCGCCAAAGTGGTTTTAGGTCAAAACTTATGACCCTCATGTCTTTAAACAAAAAAAAAAAAAAAAGGTTTTTCAAAAACCGCGAGGAAGCGACGCTTAGTCGATACTCGCACAAATCGGAAGCAAGCGAACCACGTTCGACACTTCCAAAATCGCAGGGAAGCGACATTTCGTCGATACTTGCAAAATCCAAAACCGTGGAAACGCAACATTTCAGTTGATATCCACAACCCAAATTTCAAAGGAGAAAAACAGAAAAAAAAACAGGGCTGGCCCACAGGCCACGTGGCCGTACGGCCAGATCCGTACGGATCTGTCCGTACGGCCCACAAGAAAAAAAACAAAACAAAAAAAACATGAAAAAAAAAAAAAGAAAAGAAAGCAAAAAAAAAAAAAAAAAAAAAACCCGTGTAAAAAAAAAAAAGGGGAGGGAGGCAAACACGTGGAAAAGAAAAAAAAAAGAAGAAAAGAAAAGAAAGAACTTTATTTTTTCCTACAATGGAGTTTTCTTGAAAAAAAAGGGAGAACTTACTTGAAGCCATTGATGGAGAAGAAGAAGAAAAGTCTTGAAGATCTTGAAGAAGAAGAACTTTTGGTCTTGAAGCCCTCTTGAGATTATTGCAAAAGAAAGTAATAAGAGCAAGCGATCCAACCTTCTCCTTGCTTTTATAGAGGAGAGCAAACCAAAGAAGGAAAGAAGAAAGAGGTAAGTGTTACTAATTAGTAACCTTACCAAAAGAAAGAGATTAGAAAGATTCTTTCCCAAAAGAAAGATATCTTGAAGGATTTTCTCCCAAATCTATGACGGATTCTTTCCCAAAAGAAAGATATCTTGAGATATTCTATCCCAAAATAAAGGGATAATGAGAGATTCTCTCCAAGTAAAGATATTCTTAGATATTCTCTATCCAAATGAGATATTTTTGGATATTCTTTACAAAAATGACACCATATGAGATCTAAGTCATTTCAAAAGCCTAAGGTCCCATGGGTTAGCCCATATGAGCCAGGTTTGACCACCTAGGCACACAAAAAAAAAAAAAAAAAGAAAATTTTTTGGGCTTTTAGTCAAAGAGAAATCCCTCTTACCAAGAGCATACAAAAATGGTTCCATGCCTCTTTTGAGTTGATTGGACCATACAAAAGAAAATTCCAAGCCCCCATGAGCTTCAAAAAATCAAACCATCCAGCCTCATCTACCAAATTGAGCCAAAATCTTGAAATTGACATTCCACAAAAATCAAACCAAATCCTGGTCCCCTAACTTGCCACATACAGCCTGTTAGGTCACAAGACCAAAACCAAAAACCAAGACCTGATCCCCTAACTTGCCACATACAGCCTGTTAGGTCACAAGATCAAAACCAAAATTGTCCCCCAACATTCCACATACAGCTTGTTGGGTCACACGATCAAAACCAAACCCGACCCCCTAACCTGCCACATATAGCCTGTTAGGTCACAAGGTCAAAACCCAAATCCACATCCCTGATGTCATCTTCAAAACTTTGCCTCGAGATGGTACGTGATCCCTTTCACCACCATAAAATTCCCCTGGAAGCTCAAAAGGCTACAAATACCAAAAAGAAAGACTGCTCAAAGACTCTTGGTCAAGTCACAGGCTCTCCTTCAAAAATCTCTTCGAGGCACATCGACTACAAAAGTTAAGCAACTCGTCGCTGTACCTCGAGGGGGCATTTGTTGACACCAAAAATGTCACTTTGCCTTTTCAAGATCCAAAGAGCTACATGAAGTCGCAACCTGCCATAAATAGGCAATGCTGCTTCCAAAAATCAAATCTTGTCAGAATCAAACAAAAACTGCAAGATTCTTCCAGACAGCCAAAAGAGGAGTACACAAGAAGTTTCAGGCCATTTCAAAATCATTTGGCCTAACTTCGCTTCTCCGACAGCCAAATCAGGCCTCTCGGCGGCAAAGCTCTCCGGGACCATGGTTTCCAAGACAGAGCCTATAGATCATCTTAAAATGACTCCAATAGGTTCCCTGTCAAATTTCAAGTCAATCGGACATCGGTTGACCGCACATCAAACCGCGACATCTTCATCGCGACAAAAAGCAAGTCCACAGGTGATAGGACCCCAAACGGCTTCAAAACTCAAACAAAAGCCTATGGTTGGTCTTATTTATTGCTCAGGAGGCTTCACACCAAATTTCAGGTCATTCCGACATCGTTTGGCCCAGTTTCAGCTTCTGACGGAAAATCGGCAGCTCTGCGCGACAAAGTCTTCGGCTTTCTCAGGAAATTGGAAACTTTGCAAAATAAAATGCAAGGATTCTCATTAGGTTTCCTACAAAGAAATTAGGCCAATAAATGGTCAAAATGTCAAGGAAAAGTACTAGAAGAGAAAAAGAATCGAAAAACAGCAAAAACGGACGCAAAACGGGACACGAAAGGGGGGAAAAACCCCCCAGGGTCGCAGACCCCTGCGACCCTGGGCCAGGGTCGCCGGCGACCTTGGAACCCGGGGTCGCCGGGAAAGCCCCGGAAACCCCGGTTTTCGTCGTTTTTTCGCGATTCGAGGAGCCCAGCCTCTGGTACTTTCCAAAATTCATGCTTTTGAGACACCAAGTCCTCTGACATCCGTCCAAAACACGGGTCAATCATCAAAAGTATCGAAAACAATATTGATCGCCACCCGGTCAACCAAAAAAAAGTGTGCTTTCTACCCGACCGATCGAGAAATCGACAGGACAGATGGCACCGACCCGCTGTTGGCAACAAACACCTGAAATTACATGATCATCTGATGTCGATCTACATGAAGATCCATCGATGATCATCGACAGAAGAATCCCAAAAGACGTGGCACGGCCCGCGACTCTTCAGCTGCTCGGCGACCACTTAATGCGATTAATTGACTAGCTTTATTACAGTCATTAATCCATTTCTTTGGACGGCCCAATCAGAAGCAAGCATTCGGGAGTTACAAGTCAAGAGATTCATGGCATTTAACCCATGAAACTCCTCCCATCATGGCGATTAAAGGCGATTAAAAGCCCTCAATCTCCTCCGGCCAATCAGAAGCCAAGAAAAAGGAGTTACAAAATAAACAATTCAATTTTGTAACTCCTCCCATTATGCGGCTTAATGACAATAAAAGCCCATAAACTCTCCTAAAAGGCTACCTAAAAGCCTATAAATAGGAGAGCTCTTCAAGAAGAAAGGAGAGCAGACAGACAACGAAAATCACAGACAGAAGCACAGAAATCCAGAGAAAGGAAAAAGAGAGAAAACTCTGCGGAAGTTCTACACCGGCCACCGCAACAAGGTGACAAAAGTCCCTTGGGGGGTACCCCCCCCCCCCCAAGGTCCTTGCCTTCTCCTCCTGCCTCCAAGGGCTTAGATATGGCTTTTCAGCCCGTCTACTCGGCTTTTTTATTGGACATAGGACCTCCTTTTGGTCTTTGTCCTCTAAAAACCTGAGGTTATAGCCAAGCCAAGCGAATCAATAGCATCCTCTGTTCTCATCTGCATGGATGATGGCGAAGCCCACATATGGCTTGCGACCGTCAATCTAAACGGGTCCCCCACAATCTCCTGAGAAGTTAGATCCTCCTTTTCTTGCTTTTCATTGTAGTTTGTATTTTTTTAAAAGAGACAAAAATCACAATTCTTGTCTTTCATTGTTGATAAGGATTGTAAATCGGCTATAAACGCCAAAATCGGCTATAAATGCCAAAAATCGGCTATAAACGCCAAAATCGGCTATAAATGCCAAAAAAATCGCCTTTCACGGCAAACCAAGAAAAATGTCTCTTTTCTTAAATATATGTGCAATGGAAAGCTTGAAAGAAGTTGATTTCCTTTTTACTTGCGAAGGTTGATCTCCGGATCACCACTTGCAATTCCAAGTAAAAATAGAAAATCTGGCACACCCACAAAAAAAAGAAATGTTGATGCACGCCCCTTTGCCCCCTGGTTACGAAAGGGTCGGAACCAAACGGACTCCCACGTCCGCCGACCTCGGTAGGAACCCGGGCATCTGGAGCGCGGTCCATCATCGATGTACACCTCTACCGTTCGGCCGAGCTGAGCTTGGAACATTTTCGTGACGAGGCGCTGATAGGTTGCCCCCGCGTTCTTTAGCCCGAAGGGCATCACCTTGTAGCAGTAAGTGCCGCGGGGGGTTATGAATGATGTTTTCTCCTCATCAGGCTCGTAGAGCGGGATCTGGTGGTAGCCTCTGTAGGCGTCGAGGAAGCTCATCCGATCGTGACCGGCGGTGGCGTCGATCAGTTGGTCAATCTTTGGAAGGGGGAAACTATCTTTAGGGCAGGCCCTGTTCAAGTCTGTGAAGTCCACGCACACCCTCCACTTTCCAGTTTTCTTCTTAACCACCACCGTGTTGGCCAGCCACACCGGGTACTGGACTTCCCGGATGGCTCCTGCCTTTAGCAGGTTGTCGACCTCTTCGACGACCGCATCTGTCTGCTGCAGCCCTGTCCTACGGGCTCTTTGCACTACCGGCTTGTGGTCGGGATCCACATTCAGCTTGTGGCACATGACCTCAGGGTCGACCCCGGGCATTTCACTTGGGCTCCAAGCGAAGACGTTGACGTTCTGCATCGGGAACCGTGAGAGTTCGGCCCTTTGTTCGTCTGGCAGCTGGGTGCCAACCAGGAAGAACCTGTCTGGGTCTGCCGGGTTCAGCCTGACCTCGGCCAGGTCTTCAATGCTCTTCTTCTCGGGATCGCGGCCGATTTCGTCTAGGCCTCTTTCGAACTCGGCGAGGTTGACGCGCTCTGGCTCCTTCACTGCTGGGACTGCGGCCAGCATGCACTGCCTGGCTTGCTGCTGATCTCCCTCCACTGTGACTACTTCCATCTTGCCCTCCTTGTTCTCAAGGACGAACTTCAGCTTTTGATGGAGGGAAGAAGGAACTGCTTCTAACTTGGGGAGCTATGTTCTGCCCAAAATGACGTTGTAGGGAGAAGGGGCGTCCACGACTAGAAAGTCGGCCATCACGGAGGCTCCGCCAACTCGGGTCTCCAGGGTAATCCTGCCCTTGGGGTAGACTGGCGTGGCGGACAACCCTAGCAGGGGTGTACGGACCTCCGTGAGGTCTGCTTCGGAGAGTTTCATCTTCTTGAAGCAGTCGTAGTAGAGGACTTCGGAGGAGCTGCCGGAGTCGACGAGGATCCTCTTCACTGTGAAGTCTCTCAGCTTCATGGTGAGGAGCAGGGGGTCGTTTTGAGGGAGCTGGATTCCCTCAAGGTCTCTGTCTGAGAACGAGATGGCGGGTCGGTCGCGGCGGGCTTTCTTGGATGCCGGAGCGAGTTCGGCTTTCATTACTTCCTTCGCGTGCGAAGCCCGCCTGGCTTCGGCACGGGCCTGGGAGCTGCCCCGGGACGAGGAAGCGGGAGCTGAGGACGCCAGATGGATCACGTTAATGATCTTCTCTGAATCCTCACTGTCGGGAGCCTGGGCTGCGCTCTGGTGAATCCGGCCCTCGCTGCCGCCGGCATCACCTGCCTTGACGAACTCTGGAATGTGGCCTTCTTCGGCCAGCTTCTCCAGGTACCACTGCAAAGTCTTGCAGTCCTCGGTCTTGTGCCCGTTACCCCTATGGAAGGAGCAGTAGAGCTTGCTTCGGCTGCCGGAGGTGGGCTCATTCTTCATGGGCTGAGGGTACTTGAAGAACGGCTTGGACCTGATCTTGGTCAAGATGCGGTAGATCGGCTCCTTGAAGACGACGTTGACGCTCTGACTGGCGCTGGAGGAAGGTCTGGGCTTCCAGGCGCCCCCAGACCTGGTCGACGCAGGCTTCGCCGAATTGGAGGCCCAGGCCTGCTTGGGCTCCTGCTTCTGGAAGGGCCTCCCGCCTCTCTGCCGAGGCTGGCCACTCTTCTGCTCGAGCTCCGGATGCCCGTCCTGATCCCGGGCTCGGATCTCGTCTTCCTCCTGGGCGATGAAGCGCTTTACCCAGGACATCAACTCTGGCATGGATTCTGGGGGATTCCCGGCCAAGTCCTTCCGCAAGTCGTGGCCGGGGATCAGGGCATGCTGGAAGGCGTAGATTGCTATCTCTTCCCTGGTGCCCTCAATCTGGCTGTAGACCGCCCAGAATCGCTGGGCGAAGATGGCGAGGGTCTCCCCCTGTTTCATTTTCAGGGCGAGGAGGTCCCCTTCTTTCTTGGGGACGACGCTGTAGGCTTGGAACTTCTTCAGGAAGGAGAGCTGGAGCTCCTTCCAACTCGAAATGGACTTCTCCGGGAGAGAACAGAACCACTTCAGGGGGAGGTCACCCAAACTGGAGGAGAAGATTTTGCAGTTCAGGTGACCCTCATTCCCCCAGATGGACATCTTCTGGGAGAAGTGTCGGAGGTGAGCGGATGGGTCGGACAGTCCGTCATAAGGGACGAACCGCGGGACGGAGAACTTTCTAGGCAAGGGGGTGCGCTCGATCTCTTTTGTGAAGGGTGAGCCCCCCAGTTCAGTGTGACCACAGATCTGCTTCTGGTCACGCACGTCCAGGTTGTGCTGGAGAGCCAATCTGACGCGTTTGTCAAACCGCTCCTGCTCATCGTCCTTCTCTGGGGTCTGAGCTCTGGGCTTTCGCTTGGAGTGGCTCGGGCTACGATGGCTATGAGCTCGGCCATCGCGGCTATGATGACTCCGGCTGTTGCTCGAGCCTTCGTCACGAATCTGGCTCCGCTTATGGTCCAGATGGTTTCCGAGGTCCTTGCGGGGAGGCTGGGCTGCCCGGCTGGGGGCGTCCCCCCCTTTCCCTTGAGGCTCAGAGACCTGCCTCAAGGAGGCAGTTTGCGCTGCCCTCAGCTGCTGCTGGAGCTCGCGAATCAGCTGCTCTTGCCTCTGGAGGAGAGCAGTTTGGGCTTCGAGAACCCCTCCAGTGGCAGGGGGGTTGGACGTGGCGCGTCTCTCCTACGGCCACGGCTTTGTCCTTCCGAGGACGTTCATGCCGACGCTCATCGCGTCTGGGTGGCATGACTTCTTCTGCTGAGATCGAGGCCTCGAGCCCCTCTTGGAGGGGGAACTCGACAAAGAGCTGAGAGCCTAAGCGGCCCTCGCCTGCGGACGTGCCATGCACCGTGCGGGAGCGCCCTTGAGGAGGGACGTCCGTCGACGGTGGTGGCAGCTCGAGCGCTGCTCGCGAGGACTCTACGCCCTTCCTAGCTTTCGGAGGCATGGCTTCTGAGAGATTGAGGTTAAGAAGGTTGGGAAGGTTGGGAAGGTTGGGAAGGTTGGGATATTACTTTCCCACAGACGGCGCCGGTTGTAGGTGCAAAAAATAATGACCCACAATAACTGGGGAGCCTTAGAGGACTTATCCAACAATGATGATGACTGGGTACCGTCCGAAAGCCTGAAAGGGAAGAACACACGGTCAGAGGACCCTAGCCTGGGCGGCGCAAGTCTCTCTGATGCCAAAGTCAGTAAAGGAACTGGAACAATGGGAGGAAGAAGAGAGGCAGAGTAACGGCTCTGTGTATGAAAATGTGCGTACCTTTGATGGTGGTTTGAGGCTCTATTTATAGAGGCTTGGGTCGTATCCTTGGGGGATATTTTGGTATGGGTCCGTGATTCGACTGGGAAGTCACGATCAGCCCACGTTGCATTGAATGCGGTCCAATCCAGCCCACTTTGCATTAAATGCGCGTCGGGTCAGCCCACGTTGCATTGAATGCGGTCCAATCCAGCCCACTTTGCATTAAATGCGCGTCGGGTCAGCCCATGTCGCATTTAATGCGCGTCTTGTTGGGCCATATCGTGTTGGACGCCTTTGGCGGTAGGGTACCATCGGATCTGCCCTCGAGCCTTGCCCTGATGTGGCCTCAGCCGCTGGATGCCGCCCTGTCAGGGATCTGGCGAAGATCGTGAGCGGCTGGATGTCGCGTCTGTCCCACTAGCTCGTACCCCTATCCCTCCACGTGCCTGATGACGTGGGGGGTGAGGGGCGCAAGTGGAGGCTCTTCCTTGCTTCGGCTTTCATCCCGGCTACTTCAGCCGAGGTGGAGCTTTCTGCCGAAATGGCACCCGGGGTGGCTCAGTTCGGCGCTAGTGGCCCGGAGCTGCCTGACTTCGGCCGAACCCCCTATCCTGGTAGCCGGGGTGAGCTTGGTGCCACGTGGATGGCACGCGGATGGCACGTGAGAGTGCTTAGTCTCATCTGATGGCTGTGATTAGCGTAATCCTGTGGTTCTGGAAATCTCCCCACACAATATGTATCAATAAAAATGGATGTAATGTACGTTTTTATTATTGTATATGTGGTATAAAGTGAGTTCTTTGACTGAAATCAGGCCTTCAATAGATACAGGCCTTTAACCCATGGGTTAAGACCACTTTTTGCTTTGGTTGTTGAATGAACTTGGAATTGGGTCCGAGTAGGACTTGGAATTGGGTTAAAACCACGGCCGGCATGTTATTTACTAGGATAAATCTTTTTTTTCTTTTTTCAGTTCTGATGGCCACTTTCCTAGAAGGGTATAGATTGTAGGTGGGCCCTACTTAATAAGAAAAACTTAAGAGATTGGTCGACGATTTATTTATTTATTACTATTTTGAATGGTTAAAAGCAAGAAGTGAGAAATATGATGGCACTCCACTGAAAGTGGGTCCAAGTCCCCGCTATAAAAATCACTATTGATGATCTAATCATCAAATGGACCGAGTCTGATGGCCCTGTGGATATTTCTCTTCAGTAGATTGGTTGAGCTAGGCTGACCGTTATCCAATCTGATGAACAATAAATTTATTAAGTTACTGGGTTGCATCACCATCTTTAACTAAGTTTATTACACTTTTTTCTTTTAAATAAGAATTTGATAAATAGAATTTAAAATTAATAAATAATGTATTATTCATCATGAATTTATGTTTTTCTCAATAAAATTTTTTTAAAATCCTAAATTTTATTATTATTTAATATTTTTGCCCTGGCTTAGCATGGGCCTTTGTTGCTAGTATGTATATAAAAGTACTTAGAAATATGGGGTCTACCTAATATAATTATAAACAAGCACTGATCATAAGCACATGTGCATAATCAATTAACTAATTATGGATAAGCAACAAAGGAAAAGCCATTGGAAAAAAAACCTAACCCCCTTCAGGGATATTACAGTACTCGATAATACATTTTGAAGGAATGTTGATCATATAATGAAAGTTTGTGAATCTTTGGTTGTGGTTCTTCGACTAGTTGACAATGAATATAAGCCTGTAATGTTGTGTACAATAAAATGGATCAAGCGAAGGTAGTTGTGTGGGGAGATTTCCAGAACCACAGGATTAAGCTAATCACAGCCATCAGATGAGGCTAAGCATTCTCACGTGCCATCCGCGTGCCATCCACGTGGCACCAATCTCACCCAGGCTACCAAGCTAGAGGCCTCGGCCGGACTCAAGCATCTCCGGGCCACTAGCGCCGAACTGGTCCACCCCGGGTGCCATCTCGGCGGGGAGCTCCACTTCGGCTGAGCCACCCCGGGTGCCATCTCGGCAGAAAACTCCACCTCGGCTGAAGAAGCCGGGACAGAAGCCGAAGCAAGAGAGAACCTTCACTTGCGCCCCTCATCCCCCACGTCATCAGGCACGTGGAGGGATAGGGGCACGAGCTAACGGGACAGACGTGACATCCAGCCGCCCACAATCTTCGTCAGATCCTTGACAGGGCGGCATCCAGCGGCTAAGGCCACATCAGGGCAAGGCCCAAGGGCAGATCCGATGGTACCCCTACCGCCAAGGGCGTCCAACATGATCTGGCCCAACAAGACGTGCATTAAATGCGATGTGGGCTGACCCGACGCGCCTTTAATGCATAGTGGGCTGGATTGGACCGCAATTAATGCAATGTGGGCTGATCGTGACTTCCCTGTCGAATCACGGGACCCACACCACAATATCTCCCAAAGATGCGTTCCAAACCCTATAAATAGAGGATCAAACCACCATCAAAGGTACGCCATTTTTTCATACACAGAGCCGTTACTCTGTCTCTCTTCTCCCTCTCCTTCCATTGTTCCAGTTCCCACACTGACTTTGGCATCGGAGAGCCTTGCGCCGCCCAGGCCAGGGTCCTCTGACCGTGTGTTCTTCCCTTTCAGGCTTTCGGACGGCATCCAGTCATTCCCAGTCAGCATCATCCATTCCCAGTCAGCACCATCTTCTCGGATAAGTCCTGTAAGGCACCACCTTATTGTGGGTCATTATTTTCTGCACCTACAATTGGCGCCGTCTGTGGGAAAGCAATATCCCAGCCTTCCCAACCTTCTCCAAATCTTTCCAAACAACCTTCCTAAACCTCAATCTCTCAGAAGCCATGCCACCGAAAGCTAAGAAGGGCGGAGAATCCTCAAGACCAGTCCTCGAGCTGCTACCACCGTCAACGGACGTCCCCCCTCAGGGACGGTCCCGAACGGTCCAAGGCACACCCGCAGGCGAGGGGCGCCTGGGCTCCCAACTCTTTGTCGAGATCCCATTCCAAGAGGGAGTCGAGGCCTCGCTCTCAGCGGACGAAACCGTGCCACCCCGACGCGACGAGCACCGGCGCGAACGTCCTCGGAAGGACAAAGCCGTGGCCGTAGGAGAGACGCGCCACGTTCAACCCCTTGCCACTGGAGAGGTTCTTGAAGCCCAAGCTGCTCTCCTCCAGAAGCAAGAGCAAATGATTCGCGAGCTCCAGCAGCAGCTCAAGGCAACGCGAACTGCCTCCGTGAGGCAGGTCTCTGAGCCTCAAGGGAAGAGGGGGGACGCCCCCAGCAGGGCAGCCCAGCCTCCCCGCGAGGACCTCAGACATCATCTGGACCAGAAACAGAGCCAGATCCGTGATGAAGGCTCGAGCAACAGCCGAAGTCACCATAGCCGCGACGGCCGAGCTCATAGCCGTCGTAGCCCGAGCCGTCCCAAGCGAAAGCCCAGAGCTCAAACTCCAGAGAAGGACGATGAGCAAGAGCGATTTGACAAACGTGTCAGATTGGCTCTCCAGCACAATTTGGACATGCGGGACCAGAAGCAGATCTGTGGTCACACTGATCTCGGGGGCTCGCCCTTCACAAAAGAGATCGAGCGCACCCCCTTGCCTAGAAAGTTCTCCGTCCCGCGGTTCGTCCCCTATGACGGACTGTCCGACCCATCAGCTCACCTCAGACACTTCTCCCAGAAGATGTCCATCTGGGGGAATGAGGGTCACCTGAACTGCAAAATCTTCTCCTCCAGTTTGGGTGACCTCCCCCTGAAGTGGTTCTGCTCTCTCCCGGAGCAGTCGGTTTCCAGTTGGAAGGAGCTCCAGCTCTCCTTCCTGAAGAAATTCCAAGCCTACACCGTCGTCCCCAAGAAGGAAGGGGACCTCCTCGCCCTGAGAATGAAGCAGGGCGATACCCTCGCCAAGTTCGCCCAGCGATTCTGGGCGGTCCACAGCCAGATCGAGGGCACGAGGGAAGGGATAGCGATCTACGCCTTCCAGCATGCCCTGATCCCCGGCCACGACTTGCGGAAGAACTTGGCGGGGGACTCCCCAGAATCCATGCCAGAGTTAATGTCCCGGGTGAAGCGCTTCATCGCCCAGGAGGAAGACGAGATCCGAGCTAAGGATCAGGACGGGCATCCGGAACCCGAGCAGAGGAGTGGCCAGCCTCGGCAGAGGGGCGGGAGGCCCTCCCAGAGGCAGGAGCCCAAACAGGCCTGGGTCTCCAGTTCGGCGAAGCCTTCGTCGTCCAGGTCTGGGGGCACCTGGAAGCCCAGACCTCCCTCCAGCGCCAGTCAGAGCGTCAACGTCGTCTTCAAGGAGCCGATCTACTGCATCCTGACCAAGATCAGGTCCAAGCCGTTCTTCAAGTATCCTCAGCCCATGAGGAATGAACCCACCGAAGGCCCCCGAAGCAAGCTCTACTGCTCCTTCCATAAGGGCAACGGGCACAAGACCGAAGAATGCAAGACTTTGCAGTGGTATCTGGAGAAGCTGGCCAAAGAGGGCCACATCCCAGAGTTCATCAAGGAAGGTGATGCCGGCGGCAGCGAGGGCCAGATCCACCAGAGCGCAGCCCAGGCTCCAGACAGTGAGGACTCAGAGAAGATCATCAACGTGATCCATCTGGCGTCCTCAGCTCCCGCTTCCTCGTCCCGGGGAAGCTCTCAGGCCCGTGCCGAAGCCAGGCGGGCTTCGCACGGGAAAGAAGTGATGAAAGCCGAACTCGCTCCGGCATCCAAGAAAGCCCGCCGCGACCGACCCGCCATCTCGTTCTCGGATCGAGATCTTGAGGGAATCCAGGTCCCTCACAACGACCCCCTGCTCCTCACCATGAAGCTGAGAGACTTCATGGTGAAGAGGATCCTCGTCGACTCCGGCAGCTCCTCCGAGGTCCTCTACTACGACTGCTTCAAGAGGATGAAGCTCTCCGAAGCAGACCTCACGGAGGTCCGAGCACCCTTGCTAGGGGTATCCGACATGCCAGTCTATCCCAAGGGTAGGATCACCTTGGAAACCCGAGTTGGCGGAGCATCCGTGCTGACCGACTTCCTGGTTGTGGACGCCCCTTCTCCCTACAATGTCATTCTGGGCAGAACGTGGCTCCACAAGCTAGAGGCAGTCCCTTCTTCCCTCCACCAAAAGTTGAAGTTCGTCCATGAGAACAAGGAGGGCAAGATGGAAGTAGTCACAGTGGAGGGAGACCAGCAGCAGGCCAGGCAGTGCATGCTGGCCGCAGTCCCAGCAGTGAAGGAGCCCGAGCGCGTCAACCTGGCCGAGTTCGAGAAGGGCCTCGATGAGATCGGCCGGGACCCTGAGAAGAAGAGCATCGAGGACCTGGCCGAAGTCAGACTAGACCCGGCAGACCCAGACCGTTTCTTCCTGATTGGCACCCAGCTGTCAGACGAAGAAAGGGCCGAACTCTCTCGGTTCTTGATGCAGAATGTGGACGTTTTCGCTTGGAGCCCAAGCGAAATGCCTGGGGCCGACCCTGAGGTCATGTGCCACAAGCTCAATGTCGACCCCGACCACAAGCCGGTAGTGCAGAGGGCCCGAAGGACCGGGCTGCAGCAGACAGATGCGGTCGTCGAAGAAATCGACGACCTGCTAAAAGCAGGAGCCATCCGGGAAGTCCAGTACCCGGTATGGCTGGCCAACACGGTGGTGGTCAAGAAGAAAACTGGGAAGTGGAGGGTGTGCGTGGACTTCACCGACTTGAACAGGGCTTGCCCTAAGGACAGTTTTCCCCTCCCAAAGATTGACCAACTGATCGACGCCACCGCTGGTCACGACCGAATGAGCTTCCTTAACGCCTACCGAGGTTACCATCAGATCCCGCTCTACGAGCCAGACGAGGAGAAAACATCGTTCATCACCCCCCGCGGCACTTACTGCTATAAGGTGATGCCCTTCGGGCTGAAGAACGCGGGGGCGACCTATCAACGCCTCATCACGAAAATGTTCCAGGCCCAGCTCGGCCGATCGGTAGAGGTATACATCGACGACATGGTCGTCAAATCTGTGCGCTCCAGCGACCATCTGGCGGATCTCGGCCAAGTCTTCGACATCCTTCGCACGTACAAGCTCAAGCTAAACGCTTCCAAGTGCGCCTTCGGCGTAGCCTCTGGCAAGTTCCTCGGCAGCTTGGTAACGCGGAGGGGGATAGAGGCCAATCCGGACAAGATCACTGCCATCCAGGGCATCCAGAGTCCCTCTACCACGAAGGAAGTTCAGAGGCTCACAGGAATGGCCGCAGCACTCAACCGCTTCATTAGCCGGTCGTCAGATAAGTGCAGGCCTTTCTTTTAGCTTTTAAAGAAAAATTTGAAGTTCCAGTGGACCCCTGAGTGCGACCAAGCGTTGGCCGCAGTCAAAACTTATTTAATGTCACCACCCTTACTCTCCACCCCAACTATGGGGGAGATTCTGTATTTGTACCTCGCGGTCTCGGATCACGCAGTGAGCTCCGTCCTCGTCAGGGAGGACGAGGGAGTTCAAAAGCCAATCTATTACACGAGCAAGACCCTGCTCGATGCCGAGACCAGGTACCTCCTATTGGAGAAGCTTGCGTTGGCTCTTGTCACCGCCTCCCGCAAGCTCTCCCATTATTTTCAATCCCACACCATTGTGGTGATCACGGAGCACCCACTCCGTTCAGTGTTCAAGAAAGCTGACTTTTCAGGGCGCATATCAAAGTGGGCAGTTGAACTGGGGCAGTATGATATACAGTACCGTCCCCGAACTGCGATCAAAGCCCAGATTCTGGCAGACTTCATAGTGGAATTCGTTTCCCCCCACCCGGCTCCGACCCAGCTCGGCACGGCACTGGGGGGCACAGGGCACGAGCCAGTAGAAACAGAGGTCCAGCAGTCTCCCACCTCGGCATGGAAGATCTTTGTCGACGGGTCGTCCACCTCCAAGAGAGCTGGCGCCGGCATAGTTCTCCAATCGCCAGAGGGACTGGTCATAGAACAGGCCTTCGCCCTGGACTTCAAAGCCACAAACAATGAGGCAGAGTACGAAGCACTGATTGCGGGGTTGAACAGCGCCCAAATCCTTGGAGCCCAACACCTGGTGATCTTCAGCGACTCTCAACTGGTAACTAGCCAGCTCGCTGGAGACTATCAGGCCAGGGACGACAGGATGGCGGCCTACTTAGCCCTCGCGAAAAAACTACTCTCCCAATTCCAGAAAGCCGAGGTCAGGCAAATATCCCGAGATACCAACACGCACGCAGATGCGCTTGCAAACCTGGCCTCCGCTGTCGAAGCAGGAAAGAAGAGGACCATCGAGGTCGGGTCAGTAGCAAGGTCAAGTCTAGAACTCCATTCATCTCGGCTTGTCCTCTGTGCTGACCTCGGCCCTAGCTGGATGGATCCAATCGTCGCCTACTTGAAGAACGACCAGCTCCCCGAGGACAAGACTGAAGCCCACAAGATCAGGCTCAAGGCAGCCAGGTTTGGGCTCTCTCCCGAAGGCAAACTCTACAGGAAGTCCTTCAGAGGTCCATACCTCCATTGCGTCCACCCGACCAAGGTGGACGACTTCCTGTATGAGATCCACGAAGGAATCTGCGGCAGCCATATAGGAGGTCGGTCATTGGCCTACAGAGCAATCAGCCAGGGTTACTGGTGGCCCTACATGCAGAAGGACGCCCAGGTCTACGCCAGAAAATGCGAGAAAAGCCAGAAGTTCTCCCACTCCCTCCATCAGCCAGCACAGGATCTAAGTCCCCTCTCCAGCCCATGGCCCTTCGCTCAATGGGGCCTGGACATCGTGGGGCCTCTTCACCGAGCTCCAGGAAATAAGAGATGGCTGATAGTGGCTACGGACTACTTCACAAAATGGATAAAGGCTGAACCGTTGTCTTCCATCACGGACAGGGACTCGAGGAACTTCGTTTGGAAAAACATCCTTACGAGGTTCGGCATCCCCCGGACCCTGATCTCGGATAACGGGACTCAGTTCGACTCCAAGTCCTTCAAGGACTTCTGCCAAGAGCACGGCATCAGAAACCATTACTCCACCCCGGCATATCCACAGAGTAATGGCCAGGCGGAAATCTCCAACAAAGTGATCCTGGACGGCCTGAAGAAGCGACTGGACAAGGCAAAGGGCAGATGGACAGAGGAGCTTCCGAGCGTGCTGTGGGCATACAGAACAACTCCAAGGAGGTCCACCTCGGCAACACCTTTCTCTCTGGCCTACGGAATGGAGGCGGTCATTCCCTTGGAAATCAGCCTTCCTACCCTGAGGACAGAGCTGGTTGACCAAGGCCGAAATGAGACGAACCTGGCAAAGGAGCTGGAGCTGGCGGACGAGCGACGAGAAGCAGCAGCCCTGAGACTGACCGACTATCAGCAGCGGTTAGCCAGGGCATACAATCAAAATCTCAAAGAAAGAAGGTTCACCACCGGAGAGCTCGTTTTAAAGAAGACCCTGCCAGCTGACAGAGCACCAAATGAGGGGAAACTTGCCCCGAACCGGCATGGCCCATTCAGAGTAGTCTCACTGGCAGGAAAGTCGGCCTACAAGCTCGAAGACTTGGAAGGCAAGCCACTGCCGAGACCATGGAATGCATCCCACCTGAAGAAATTTTACTTCTAAAGATGTATCGAGCCTCGAAATTAATAAAAGCAGCTTTCACTGTCATCAACTTGTCGTCTCTCTGACTGATTCCGACAGCATGGGCCCACCGCCCTGGAAAAGACCTCGAGTCCACACTCGGTCGTTTCCTAAAGCTCCTGGCCTTGGGCCATGGAGAAGGCTTCGAGTACAGACACTCAGCCGGGATGGGCCCACCGCCCTGGAAAAGGCCTCGAGTCCAGACTCGGTCGTTTCCTAAAGCTCCTGGCCTTGGGCCATGGAGAAGGCTTCGAGTACAGACATTCAGCCGGGATGGGCCCACCGCCCTGGAAAAGGCCTCGAGTCCAGACTCGGTCCTTTCCTAAAGCTCCTGGCCTTGGGCCATGGAGAAGGCTTCGAGTACAGACACTCAGCCGGGATGGGCCCACCGCCCTGGAAAAGGCCTCGAGTCAAGACTCGGTCGTTTCCTAAAGCTCCTGGTCTTGGGCCATGGAGAAGGCTTCGAGTACAGACACTCAGCCGGGATGGGCCCACCGCCCTGGAAAAGGCCTCGAGTCCAGACTCGGTCGTTTCCTAAAGCTCCTGGCCTTGGGCCATGGACAAGGCTTCGAGTACAGACACTCAGCCGGGATGGGCCCACCGCCCTGGAAAAGGCCTCGAGTCCAGACTCGGTCGTTTCCTAAAGCTCCTGGCCTTGGGCCATGGAGAAGGCTTCGAGTACAGACACTCAGCCGGGATGGGCCCACCGCCCTGGAAAAGGCCTCGAGTCCAGACTCGGTCGTTTCCTAAAGCTCCTGGCCTTGGGCCATGGAGAAGGCTTCGAGTACAGACACTCAGCCGGATTGGGTCCACCGCCCTGGAAAAGGCCTCGAGTCCAGACTCGGTCGTTTCCTAAAGCTCCTGGCCTTGGGCCATGGAGAAGGCTTCGAGTACAGACACTCAGCCGGGATGGGCCCACCGCCCTGGAAAAGGCCTCGAGTCCAGACTCGGTCGTTTCCTAAAGCTCCTGGCCTTGGGCCATGGAGAAGGCTTCGAGTACAGACACTCAGCCGGGATGGGCCCACCGCCCTGGAAAAGGCCTCGAGTCCAGACTCGGTCGTTTCCTAAAGCTCCTGGCCTTGGGCCATGGAGAAGGCTTCGAGTACAGACACTCAGCCGGATTGGGTCCACCGCCCTGGAAAAGGCCTCGAGTCCAGACTCGGTCGTTTCCTAAAGCTCCTGGCCTTGGGCCATGGAGAAGGCTTCGAGTACAGACACTCAGCCGGGATGGGCCCACCGCCCTGGAAAAGGCCTCGAGTCCAGACTCGGTCGTTTCCTAAAGCTCCTGGCCTTGGGCCATGGAGAAGGCTTCGAGTACAGACACTCAGCCGGATTGGGTCCACCGCCCTGGAAAAGGCCTCGAGTCCAGACTCGGTCGTTTCCTAAAGCTCCTGGCCTTGGGCCATGGAGAAGGCTTCGAGTACAGACACTCAGCCGGGATGGGCCCACCGCCCTGGAAAAGGCCTCGAGTCCAGACTCGGTCGTTTCCTAAAGCTCCTGGCCTTGGGCCATGGAGAAGGCTTCGAGTACAGACACTCAGCCGGGATGGGCCCACCGCCCGGGAAATGGCCTCTAGTCCAGACTCGGTCATTTCCTAAAGCTCCTGGCCTTGGGCCATGGAGAAGGCTTCGAGTACAGACACTCAGCCGGGATGGGCCCACCGCCCTGGAAAAGGCCTCGAGTCCAGACTCGGTCGTTTCCTAAAGCTCCTGGCCTTGGGCCATGGAGAAGGCTTCGAGTTCAGACACTCAGCCGGATTGGATCCACCGCCCTGGAAAAGACCTCGAGTCCAGACTCGGTCGTTTCCTAAAGCTCCTGGCCTTGGGCCATGGAGAAGGCTTCGAGTTCAGACACTCAGCCGGATTGGGTCCACCGCCCTGGAAAAGACCTTGAGTCCAGACTCGGTGGATTCCTAAGATCAGGGTTTTTACACCCCTCAAAGATCATCGCCGAGCTCACGCTTCCACGGCCGAGACCAGTGGAATGGTGACTTCACTTCGGCACAAGGTAGCTCGTCTCAGCCAAAGCTAGCCATTCCGGCCAAGGGCAGCTTTCCAGAGGAAGAGAGCTGTGCCAGCACTCAAACAGAAAAATGCAAGCATTCCAGAACAGTGCAAAGAAAGAGAAAAGGAACTCAAAAGCATTGAACACTGTTTGGGTAATCATAGAATTCCTCCCTTTTATTCATTGTAAACTGCTTTATTACAAGAGCTACAGAAAGAAAAGTACAGAAAGGAGGATCGCAGTCCTCTGAAAACAGAAAAAGAAGCAGAAAATAAAGTAGCTGGGAGTCTCTGGATCGAAGACGCCGAAGACGCCGGATCGTCGCTTGGAGGCTCTGAGCGATACATAATTTCACAGAGTTCTATAATACACTTTGGCTGGTCAGACCAAAGCGATCACAGAGCCCCTCCGGTTCCCGCCTTCCGTACGACGGGCGCACAGGACCGTGTCGGACGAGAAGGCGCCACCGTCCCCCGGTTACGTTGCAGCACTGCGTTGCAGCGCATCCTCACTCTGTCTAGCCAGGGACGGATGGCCGCGAACCCGCGTTCAGAGAGCGCGGGGGCCACGGGGAGTTCCTTCAGAGAGCGCGCGGACTACGACAGCCTCCCCCCCTCGGGGATAGCCGTCCAACGGCGCAGGGTTCCCCCCGGATCAAATAATTTCAGACACCTCCCGGACATGGTTCCTATAACTATGTTCTTTCCTTCTCCCATGGCAAGCTTGCCATCCCTATTTATAGGAAGAAGGAAGGCTCGGTCTCCGAAAGAAGTTATGAGGGCGAAGTCTCCCACGCGTTACTGGGGATGCACGGCTGTTGACCAGCAATCCCTGTGGCGCCACGTGGAGACATCCGTCCGATCCCCTCGACAGCTGCGCCACCATGTTTATTGCTATTTATGGTCTCCAGAATACGGAGAATAGGCATTGACAGCTATGAGGACCGTTTGACTCTTTCTACCTCAAGGGCCACGCCACACAGTAAAGGCATTTCAATACCATTCAATGCACATCCAGAAATGAAAGAAAGACAAATGCAAAAAGAAAATTCACTAGTAAAAGAGCCCGTCTTTCATTGATTGCAAAAAGTGTTTACAAGGGTGAGACGCAAAAGAACTACAGGCAAGAAGACAGAAATGTAAAGGAGCCCGGCCACTATGGTTTCGGCGACTCCACTAGGTCGATCACCACATCTGATGGACCAGTGGACTCGGCCGAAATCATGACCCTGCTCGGAGCGTCGCTGGCGGAGGAGGCTTCGACTGGTACCTCAGCCGAATCAGGAGCAGAAGAGGTCTCACCCTGAGGCACGGCCAAAGCCTCACTGGCGACTGGGGCATCGCTCGAGACCGGGGCAGCTGGAGCGTCGTCAGCAGCAGGAGCTTCGACCGGGGCGCTTTCAGCTGCAGGAGCTTCGGCCGGGGCACTATCAGTTGCATGTGCGGAGCTCGGCTCGGGATCCAGGATCCGAGTACTTCGGCAGGTCCTGATAGACAGGGTGGTCTTCAGGGACCCCCGCACGTCTCAGTGCGGCCAGGCATCCTTCCTCGAACAGGATGGACGTGATCTCCTCCACCTGTTTCTCGTACAGCTCGGTGGCGCGGTCCACCCCGCTCTGGAAGGCGGATTGCACCTCGGACTGAAGAGAGGCCTTCTCCTTCTCCAGGTCGCCGTTCGCCTTCACCAGCTTCTCCCTCTCAGCGCGACCAGCCAAGACCTCCCCTCGCAGCCTCGCTACCTCAGCCGTCGACTCAGACTTCAGCCTGGCCAGCTCCGACTCCAACTCGGAGACCCTCTTGTTCTTCGTCCAAAGCTCGCCTTTCATATGGTTGGCCCAGGACGAGAGTTCGACGACCTCAGTCAGAGCCGATGCCAACCGAGCGGACTCTCCAGCACTGGCCAGCTTGAGCTCTTCCATCCCCTTCCGCTGCTCGTCCAGCTCCTTCTTCAGCCTCTCCCGCTCGGACTCCAGGCGGGTCACCCTCGCAGCGTTTCTATCCCTCCTTCCTAGGATGGCTAGGAGCCTCTGCACGTTCTGCAAGTGAAAAGAGGAGGGTCAAAACAGGAACAGCCGAACTAGGCCACTCGAAAGAATACACAAAAAACACTTACCAGGATGTCAGCCTGGATCGCCGTCAACATCAGGCTCTCGTCATCATATTTCTCGTGCTCCTCCATATCCCGTGGCAGAGCACAGGCCATGGCAAGGGCCCCGATCACCTCGGCATTTCCCAGCAGTCGGTCTTCAACGTTCAGGAGTTTGCCGGGCTGTGTCTCCATTCTCGGCTTCCACGGTGCTGGGGCAGTTCGGGGCCCGGGGGCCGATCCGGACCCTTGCCCCGCCGAGATCATAGGCTCGCGCGTTGGCCCGACAGTCGACCTGCTGACTGCCTGATGGACCGCGCTCCTGCTTGGTTCTACCGAGGTCGGCGGACGTGGGAGTCCGTTTGGTCCGACCCTTTCGTAACCGGGGGGCAGGGGCGTGCATCAACATTTCTTTTTTTGTGGGTGTGCCAGATTTTCTATTTTACTTGGAATTGCAAGTGGTGATCCGGGGATCAACCTTCGCAAGTAAAAAGGAAATCAACTTCTTTCAAGTTTTCCATTGCACATATATTTAAGAAAAGAGACATTTTTCTTGATTTGCCGTGAAAGGCGATTTTTTTTGCATTATAGCCGATTTGCGTTATAGCCGATTTTGGCGTTATAGCCGATTTGGCGTTATAGCCGATTTACAATCCTTATCAACAATGAAAGACAAGAATTGTGATTTTTGTCTCTTTTAAAAAAAATACAAACTACAATGAAAAGCAAGAAAAGGAGGATCTAACTTCTCAGGAGATTGTGGGGGACTCGTTTAGATTGACGGTCGCAAGCCATATGTGGGCTTCGCCATCATCCATGCAGATGAGAACAGAGGATGCTATTTGATTCGCTTGGCTTGGCTATGACCTCGGGTTTTTAGAAGACAAATATCAAAGGAAGATCCTATGTCCAATAAAAAACCGAGTAGACGGGCTGAAAAGCCATATCTAAGCCATTGGAGGCAGGAGGAGAAGGCAAGGACCTTGGGGGGGGGGGGGTACCCCCCAAGGGACTTTTGTCACCTTGTTGTGGTGGCCGGTGTAGAATTTCTGCAGAGTTTTCTCTCTTTTTCCTTTCTCTGGATTTCTGTCTGTGTGCTTGTGCTTTTTTCTCTGATTTTTCTGATGCTCTCTGATGTCTTTTCTTCTTGGAGAGCCCTCCTATTTATAGGCTTTTAGGTAGCCTTTTAGGTGGGTTTATGGGCTTTTATTGTCATTAAGCCACATAATGGGAGGAGTTACAAAATTGAATTGTTTATTTTGTAACTCCTTTTTCTTGGCTTCTGATTGGCCGGAGGAGATTGAGGGCATTTAATCGCCTTTAATCGCCATGATGGGAGGAGTTTCATGGGTTAAATGCCATGAATCTCTTGACTTGTAACTCCCGAATGCTTGCTTCTGATTGGGCCGTCCAAAGAAATGGATTAATGACTGTAATAAAGCTAGTCAATTAATCGCATTAAGTGGTCGCCGAGCAGCTGAAGAGTCGCGGGCCGTGCCACGTCTTTTGAGATTCTTCTGTTGATGATCATCGATGGATCTTCATGTAGATCGACATCAGATGATCATGTAATTTCAGGTGTTTGTTGCCAACAGCGGGTCGGTGCCATCTGTCCTGTCGATTTCTCGATCGGTCGGGTGGAAAGCACACTTTTTTTGGTTGACCGGGTGGCGATCAATACTGTCTTCGATACTCTTGATGATTTACCCGTGTTTTGGACGGATGTCAGAGGACTTGGTGTCTCAAAAGCATGAATTTTGGAAAGTACCAGAGGCTGGGCCCTTCGAATCGCGAAAAAAACGACGAAAACCGGGGTTTCCGGGGCTTTCCCGGCGACCCCGGGGTCCAAGGTCGCCGGCGACCCTGGCCTAGGGTCGCAGGGGTCTGCGACCCTGGGGGGTTTTTCCCCCTTTCGTGTCCCGTTTTGCGTCCGTTTTTGCTTTTTTCTGATTCTTTTTTCTTCTGTACTTTTCCTTGACATTTTGACCATTTATTGGCCTGATTTCTTTGTAGGAAACCTGATGAGAATCCTTGCATTTTATTTTGCAAAGTTTCCAATTTCCTGAGAAAGCCGAAGACTTTGTCGCACAGAGTTGCCGATTTCCCGTCAGAAGCTGAAACTGGGTCAAACGATGTCGGAATGACCTGAAATTTGGTGTGAAGTCTCCTGAGCAATAAATAAGACCAACCATAGGCTTTTGTTTGAGTTTTGAAGCCGTTTGGGGTCCTATCACCTGTAGACTTGCTTTTTGTCGCGATGAAGATGTCGCGGTTTGATGTGTGGTCAACCGATGTCCGATTGACTTGAAATTTGACAGGGAACCTATTGGAGTCATTTTAAGATGATCCATAGGTTCTGTCTTGGAAACCATGGTCCCGGAGAGCTTTGCCGCCGAGAGGCCTGATTTGGCTGTCGGAGAAGCTGAAGTTAGGCCAAATGATTTTGAAATGGCCTGAAACTTCTTGTGTACTCCTCTTTTGGCTGTCTGGAAGAATCTTGCAGTTTTTTGTTTGATTCTGACAAGATTTGATTTTTGGAAGCAGCATTGCCTATTTATGGCAGGTTGCGACTTCATGTAGCTCTTTGGATCTTGAAAAGGCAAAGTGACATTTTTGGTGTCAACAAATGCCCCCTCGAGGTACAGCGGCGAGTTGCTTAACTTTTGTAGTCGATGTGCCTCGAAGAGATTTTTGAAGGAGAGCATGTGACTTGACCAAGAGTCTTTGAGCAATCTTTCTTTTTGGTATTTGTAGCCTTTTGAGCTTCCAGGGGAATTTTATGGTAGTGAAAGGGATCACGTACCATCTCGAGGCAAAGTTTTGAAGATGACATCAGGGATGTGTATTTGGGTTTTGACCTTGTGACCTAACAGGCTATATATGGCAGGTTAGGGGGTCGGGTTTGGTTTTGATCGTGTGACCCAACAAGCTGTATGTGGAATGTTGGGGGATCAATTTTGGTTTTGATCTTGTGACCTAACAGGCTGTATGTGGCAAATTAGGGGATCAGATTTTGGTTTTTGGTTTTGGTCTTGTGACCTAACAGGCTGTATGTGGCAAGTTAGGGGACCAGGATTTGGTTTGATGGGATGTCAATTTCAAGAATTTGGCTCAATTTGGTAGATGAGGCTGGATGGTTTGATTTTTTGGAAGCTCATGGGGCTTGGAATTTTCTTTTGTATGGTCCAATCAACTCAAAAGAGGCATGGAACCATTTTTGTATGCTCTTGGTAAGAGGGATTTCTCTTTGACTAAAAGCCCAAAATTTTTTTTTTTTGTGCCTAGGTGGTCAAACCTGGCTCATATGGGCTAACCCATGGGACCTTAAGCTTTTGAAATGGCTTAGATCTCATATGGTGTCATTTTTGTAAAGAATATCAAAAAAAAATATCTCATTTGGATAGAGAATATCTAAGAATATCTTTACTTGGAGAGAATCTCTCATGATCCCTTTATTTTGGGATAGAATATCTCAAGATATCTTTCTTTTGGGAAAGAATCCATCATAGATTGATTTTTGGGAGAAAATCTCTCAAGATCCCTTTATTTTGGGATAGGATATCTCAAGATATCTTTCTTTTGGGAAAGAATCCTGTCATAGATTATATCTTTTAGGAGAAAATCTCTCATTGATTTCTTTTTGGGAGAGAATCCCTCAAGATATCTTTCTTTTGGGAAAGAATCTTTCTAATTTCTTTCTTTTGGTAAGGTTACTAATTAGTAACACTTACCTCTTTCTTCTTTCCTTCTTTGGTTTGCTCTCTTCTATAAAAGCAAGGAGGAGGTTGGATCTCTTGCTCTTATTACTTTCTTTTGCAATAATCTCAAGAGGGCTTCAAGACCAAGAGCTTTTCTTCTTCAAGATCTTCAAGACTTTTCTTCTTCTTCTCCATCAATGGCTTCAAGTAAGTTCTCCTTTTTTTCAAGAAAACTTCATTGTAGAAAAAAAAAAGTTCTTTCTCTTTTTTTTTTTGTTTCTTTCTTTTTCTTTTCTTCTCTTTCATTTTTTTTCTTTTCCACGTGTTTTCCCCCTTTTTTTTTTTTTACACGTGTTTTTTTTTTCTTTTCTTTCTTTTTTTTTTTTCATGTTTGTTTTTTTTTTTTGTGTTGGCCGTACGGACAGATCCGTACGGATCTGGCCGTACGGCCACGTGGCCTGCGGGCCACGGCCTGTGGGCCAGTCCTCTTTTTTTTTCTTCCTTTTTTTTTTTTTCCCTCCCCCTTTTTTTTTTTGAGAGAGTTTCTTTTCTTTCTTTTTTTTTTGTTTTCTTTCCCCTCTCTTTTTTTTGAGAAAGTTTCTTTTCTTTTTTTTTTTGTTTTCTTTCCCCTCTTTTTTTTTTGAGAAAGTTTCTTTTCTTTTCTTTTTTTTTTTGTTTTCTTTCCCCTCTTTTTTTTTTTGAGAAAGTTTCTTTTCTTTTCTTCTTTTTTTTTCTTTTTTTGCTCATCATGATAATGCATTTTTTTTCGCAAATCTAGATGTTCATGCATGCCTTTAATTTGTAAATTAAATTTGTAGCATGGCGTGATAGCATACCTGAAAGTTTTCGCAAATTTGGGAACTTGGAGCTCGCAGTGATGTTGAGCCCTTCCTGATTTTGCGGAGACTTTTAGGTTTCGAAAGTTTGGAGTTTCGGAGCTCGCAGCGATGTTGAGCCCATCTTCAAGCTTTCTATTTCTTTCGGGATAGTTCCTTTTCTTCGGAATTGCCCCGTCATCATGTCAAAATTTCGCCAGATTTTTTTTAGCGAGATTCTGTCATTTTGATGTTTGATCTTTTTCTTTTCCATCCTTTTCAGGTGGTTCCTCCAGAGCGAACAAGGGTAAAGAGCCTGCTACAAGCGTACCTCGTCGATCTTCTAGATCTTCTAATCCGGCCGTTCAGCAGGCTTTTGAGAAGGTCCAGTATGTTGAGAGAAATCTGGA
Source organism: Litsea cubeba (assembly GCA_012931725.1). Taxonomy (NCBI): domain Eukaryota; kingdom Viridiplantae; phylum Streptophyta; class Magnoliopsida; order Laurales; family Lauraceae; genus Litsea; species Litsea cubeba. The sequence continues at coordinate 76,197,772 of CM022946.1, read as the reverse complement.
AGAGTGCGACTCCCTCAACAGAGATGAGATGAGGCAGCGACTGATCACTCTCAAGGGAGAGGAATTCTATAAGATCATGGTAAGCAGTTGTCCATGGGTGATGGAAGATCAGAGCGTTTTGCCCAAGCCTACCTTCTTCTTTGGTGATGCAGTCCCTGATGACATTACATACCAGAGGAGATCTTTTCAGTTTTCCTTCACAGCAGATGGTGAGAAGAAGACTGTTACTACCCGGTCGATGTTTGATCGCACCGTCTCGATTCTGAGCCTTGCCCCCACGTGCCCCAAGAGGGAAGATCCTCCAAGCTGGGTGAGAAGGACAAATGTAATCAAGACCGGGGTTTTTGTTGGCGGTTCTCCTGGATATACGGAGAGGTCGCCTGTTGATATGGACCTGTTGATGCCATCCAGCGGCTACCAGGGCTCTGATTATCCGTCGGTCGATTTGAGACCGGTGGGCCTTGGTATTTTCAGTGGTGACGGCAGCAATTGGATCAAGCCTTTTCGACTTCGAGGCCGTTTCAATGCTGACTCCGAGTGGAAGTCGTGGACTGATCGCGTCCTGCTGATTGGTGGCGCCGTTTTGAAGGAAGCCGGGATTTTTTATGCGGTCCGCGCCTTTAGGGAGACCGTGATCTTTTCCGACGAGGCCTTCATGGCTATGCTGGAGTCATTCCTCCCACAAACCAATACCTTCGTTGTGACGAATGGTGAGATTGGTTTTTCTTTGAAGGAGTTGAGCGCCATTACCGGATTGCCCATCCTCGGCAAACTCTATGAGGAGTTTATGCCGATTGACAGCGTCCTCGAGGGGCAGTCTGAGGAGTTCAGGCTTCTATACTTTCAGCTCGTCGCCTTCTATGATTTTTTGAAGGAGAAGGGGGGTTCGAAAGTTAGATCCAGCAGTTGGAAGAGTTTTTGCTCTTCATTCCCCAACTTTTTTGATAGCAGGGAGTCTTCTGATAGCGTGACCCAGGAAGCCGGAGCTCAGGATCCAAGTTCAAAGAAGATCTTGGCCATGCAAGAAGAGTTGAGAGATTTCTGTGCAAGTACAAACGCCATATGTCCTGACATTGCACTGCGGAGAGATCTCGCTGTTTACCTCACTTATTGGCTTGGTGAGGCTGTATTTGCTGGAGGAGATGGAACGCACATCAGGCCGCATTGTATTTTCCCGGCTTGTCAGATGGCGTTTGGAGAGCAGCTTGCTTTGGTGCCAGCTCTTTACTCCTACCTGTGTACCGAACTGCAGGCTGCTGCTTTTCTGGTTCGGCTTGGGCTTCCCATGAATAGGGTATTTTCAGCCCATATCTTTTATTCGTGGTATGTATACCACTGTCCTGGCTTCCATCGGCTGGGTGCTGCACAGGATGATGATCCTCTGATGATTCGACTGGCTAAGGGCAAAGACGTGTCCGAATCACTTTTGTTTGCCCGCATGAGGATCCGACGGTTCAGGGACGTCGAGATGGGGCAATCTTCAGTAAAGCTTTCTCCGGAGTTACGGAAGAAGGCTTTTGATTTTGGTGCCTCCCGAGACTCTACCAGGGCGGGGTCGGGAAGGCATTATTCCTTGACAAACGCAGAGAGAGAGTGGCTTTTCAGCATACGTGTCGGCACAATGGTGTACCGCAGACATCTTTTCGTCGATATCCAGCCGTATGTACCCTCTCGCTTTGCTTTGCAGCTTGGCTTTTCTCAAGGCGTTGTTGGAGCGCCTTCAAGCATGGTGAAGCGCTTTGGAGGCTTACAGGACGGGAGAAATGCATGGGCTTTCTATAGTGCTGAAGACACTACAGCCATGATTTCTTATCCTGTGTTGCTGACTTCCCGGACTGCCGGCTTTGCGAAGTGGTTCGCGGAGAGCTTCTCGGCATATCGGGGACTTTCCAGGAAGGAGCTTGATTTGAAGCTGGCATCTGGAAAGGGCCTTGGAAAGTCGGATGGCATCCGGCGAGAGGAAGTTTGGGCCTTCCTTTCTGGAGAGAAGCACAAGATAGGATTTCTCGGTGACCAGGGCGTCATCGGTTCTGAAGCTGTTCGAGAAATACCTGACGAGGCTTTGGAGCAGCTAGAACAGGAGGAAGCCGAACTTGGTGCTTGGATGCAAGCGGCACAGAGGCAAGCTTCCGCGGAGTCTACTGGCAAGAGCAGACCATCCGGTGAGGAGTCAAGTGGGAAACCTGACTCTGACAGCGGGGCAGGTTCCTCTAAGAAGCGAGCCCGCAGAGGTAAGAGGAGGAGGAGTCATCATCACAGCAAGGGGCAGCATGAGGATTCTCCTGACTTGGAAGTTCCTCTTACTATCAATGAGGATGTGCCAGTAGATGCTGACGAGCCTCCAGAGAAGAGAAGCCGAGAAGAAGAGACCGTTGGTGAAGGTATGATTCTTCCTTTTTCTCTTTCCATTTCTTTTCATGGGATTTTTCCATGTTATGATTTGCTTCTTGTTTCTGCTTTTCTTCTTTTTTTTTTTTGGCAGAGGAGGACTTGGTGATGCCGGAGGTCCCAACCGATGTGGTGGTGATGGATCCTGTTGAGGCACCTGAAGAAGAACCGAGGGGCTCTGGAGTAAATCCAGAATCTCCAATTGGTACGACTTCTTTTACTCTCTGTTTTTTTTTGTTTTGTGACTTGGCTTGCTAACACATTTTTTTTGTTGCCAGCTAACTTGCCACAGGGTTCTGATGACTTTGAACCATCGATGGACGCAAACGTTGATGATGCTTTCGATGAGTTCATGGAGGAAGAAAGTGTTCCGCCAGTCGTCGAAGAAGGTATTTTGTAGTTATAACTCTGATAATGATTTTCAAACAGGGTCATACTCATACCTTTTTGTATTTCCTTTGCAGGTTTTGAAGTGGCAGAGGAGGATCCGTCGCTTCCAGAGCAAGAGATGCCAGAGGTTGATCCAGAGATAGAGATTCCTGGGACCAGCTCTGACAATATTGAGGAGATTCCTCGCGCTGAGATTCCTTCCCGAGCAGGAGCAGCTTCAGCTGGAAAGAGTTCTTTTGTTACTCTTTCAACAGATGATGACATGAGTAGCCGACCAACGGAGTTGGGCGAATCCTCAGCTGGGCCATCTCTTCTTTTTGCGAAGAAGGTGGTGGTGCGAGTTGTGAGCTCTTGGATTGAGACTCTCTTTTCTGGGCACTTGGAAGTCGGATTTGGCATGATCCAGCATGTGCAGGAGATTCTCAATGATGCTGAAGAGGCTGGTCTGGATGTCACAGGTGCCAGGGCGATCGTTGATAGGATCATTGCACTGGGTGACAAGTGGTTTGAGACCGTGAGTTTGGCTGATGACCAGTTCTTCAAGGAGATGTTCCTGGACCCTGCTGATAAGGCTAAGTCTGACCTGGATGAGGCTACAGAAAGCAGGAAGCTGGCAGTCCGAAAGAGGAACTTAGAAGAGATAGCCATCATCAGGCTGACACATGACCTCAACATCCTTGACAGGGAGGTCGATGAGGCCAGGAAACGTCTTGAGCATTTGCAGGCACAAGTCGCTGCCAAGTGGACTGCCATAATAGAGGCTCGTGACAGGGAGAGTGCCTTGATTCACCAGGTTGCAGATGCCGAACGGGTTCTCAAAAGGAAGTCTGATGAGGATGAACAATGGCAAACTGCTCGAGGTAAGCTTCCTGGTGTGAGAGAAGGGGTACAGCCCACTCCAGCATCTCATGGCAAGTTCCTGAAGAAGCGTGCCTTGGAATCCTTGACGGCTGAGGCTAAAAGTCTGCTTGGGGAGCTGAACTCTTGGCTGGAGACCATTTTTGATTGAGCTCCTATATACAGAAACCATCCTTCTTTCTTTTTTTTTTTTTTGGTACCACTTGTATTTTTTTGGTACTTATTTTTTATAGTGCTTGTAAACACTTTTTTTTTTGTACCACATGTATTTTTTTGGTACTCTTTTTTTTTTGTGTAGTGCTTGTGAACACTTTCTTTTTTTTTGTTATCCCTACGCTCACTTTAATCTTTTTGTGATAAAAGTAATTGCTAAATGGGATGCTTTTCTTTTTTTTGTTATCCCTACGCTCACTTGAACCTTTTTGTGATAAAAGTAATTGCTAAATGGGTTTTGATCAAAAGGTTGTCATTTTGTGAAAATCTTTTGTCAAGTGATTGTTTTGGCATAAAAGCCAGGTTTTTGTTTGTGGCATGGAAGCCAATTTTGGCATGAGAGCCAGCTTTTCTTGTGGCATTGATAGCCGAGTTTTTTTGTTTGTGGCATCTATAGCCAGTTTTGGTGGCATTGATAGCCGGTTTGTTTTGATGGCATTGATAGCCGGTTTTTTGGTGGCATTGATAGCCTGTTTTGTTTTGGTGGCATTGATAGCCGGGTTTTGTTTTGGTGGCATTGATAGCCGGGTTTGTTTTGGTGGCATTGATAGCCGGGTTTTTTGAAATCCAAGTTTTTTTTTTTTATTTGTGGCATTGATAGCCGGTTTTGTTTTTTGGTGGCATTGATAGCCGGTTTGTGGCATTTATAGCCGGTTTGTGGCATTTATAGCCGGTTTGTGGCATTTATAGCCTGTTTTGATGGCATTTATAGCCGGTTTGGTTTTCAAAAAATGCAAGTATCGACTAAAAGTCGCCTCCCTGCTGAATGTTCTTGCAAGTATCGATGGAATGTCGCATCCTTGCTCATTCGGTTGCGAGTATCGATGGAATGTCGCATCCTCGCGGATTTGGGTGCAAGTATCGATGGAATGTCGCATCCTTGCTTTTCAAAAATTTTGGTTTTGTGGGTACTGACTTGATGTCGTTTCCCCACGATTTTTGAAATTTGTGGTTTTCTCGAACCTTTGGGTTATGGATATCAACTGAAATGTTGCGTCTCCATGGTTTTTTTTTTTTTTTTAGGTTTTTTCGAACCTTTGAAATTTGGGTTGTGGATATCAACTGAAATGTTGCGTTTCCACGGTTTTGGATTTTGCAAGTATCGACGAAATGTCGCTTCCCTGCGATTTTGGAAGTGTCGAACGTGGTTCGCTTGCTTCCGATTTGTGCGAGTATCGACTGAGCGTCGCTTCCTCGCGGTTTTTGAAAAACCATTTTTTTTTGTTTAAAGACACGAGGGTCATGAGTTTTGACCTAAAACCATTTTGACGGTAAAAGGCAGGGTGGACTAGGGTGGAAATCCCTGAATCCGGATTTTGTTTCAAACCATGAATTTTGGGTTCAAAGGTTGAAAATTTTGGTCAAGTTAGGGAAAGGTTCCTGAACTTGGATATATTTTTTTTTTGAACAATGAAACGATGAAAGTAAGCATTGTTTTAGATTTCTAGAAATTTCAACATTTGATATGAAAATTCTAAAAAAGGGTGGGTTTAGCGAGCGTGTACCTGGAAACCGGTTTTGGCCATACAGGCATTGCTCTTACCCAGTTGGGTAAGTCTTCAAGGGTAGTACCGCTTTAAGAACTTGCCGTTGATGGGCAGCATACATCTGTCACCTTCCATGTTTAGGAGTGCGTATGCGCCATTGGAGAAAACTTTGTCGATGACGTAGGGTCCCTCCCATTTCGGCTCAAATTTGCCTTTGGACTTGTGAGCGAAGACCATTGGTCTTTTTACCGCAAGAACCAAGTCATTCTTTTTGTAGGCGCGTTGCCTGACCTTTTTATCGAAAGATCCTGCCATACGTGCTTGGTAAAGTTCAATGCTTTGTTGAGCTTCGAGCCGTCTCTCATCGAGATTGTCCAGCTCATGGAGCCGCAATTTGACATTGCTTTCTTGAGTCATGTCATTTTGCAAGGATACCCTCAAGGAAGGAATTTGTACTTCCAAGGGCACGACAGCTTCGCATCCATAGACCAAGGAGAATGGTGTGCTATGGGTTGGTCCTCGAACGGTGGTTCGATAGGCCCACAAAGCTTCAGACATTTTGTCGCTCCAGTCTCTTTTGTGATTAGAGACCATTTTTTTGAGGATTTTGCAGAGTGTCTTGTTGAAAGCTTCTGCTAACCCGTTTGCTGCCGGATTGTATTGAGATGAAGGACAGCTTTGAATTTTGTATTTGTCGCAGAACCTGTAGAATCGATGATCCCGGAACTGTGGTCCGTTATCATGGACGAATCTTTTGGGTATACCGAAACGACAAATGATGTTGGTGCGTAGGAAGTGAAGGACTGATGAGGTCTTCATTTCGTTAAACGCAAATGCTTCTGACCACTTGGAGAAATAATCCGTAGCGGCGAAGATGAAGCGATGACCTTTGCTTGAAGGGGGAGAAATAGGACCTATGATGTCCATACCCCAGGCTTCGAAAGGCCATGAGATTGCTGTAGGATGTAGCCATTCTGGAGGCATGTGAATGTAATCTCCATGAACTTGGCATTGTTGGCAGCGCTTAGCAAATTGCATTGCGTCAGCTACCATGGTAGGCCAGTAATATCCTAACCTTTTTATCTGATCATAGAGCTTAGGTCCAGCCTGATGAGCTCTGCAAAGACCAGCATGAACTTCTTTGAGTGTTTCTTTAGCCTCTTGTTGTGACAAGCAGCGTAGAAGTACTCCGTTGAAGGATTTCCTGTAAAGGATCTTTGATGGAACATCCAAATGGAAGCTTGGGGTTCGCCTTTGGATGCTTACCCGTTCTTTTGGATCTTCAGGTAGGATTCCGAACATAATGTAATCAATGAACGGATCCCTCCAGTCGCCAATTGAAGTTTGAAGGATTGAAATCCGACTTCCGACCACTTGGTGGCATTCAGCAACTGCTTGGTGTGTGTTAAGAGGAGGAAGGATTCTCCTTTCGCACACTGTAACTTGCATGTTTTCCCCTTCCTGGATTGCCATGGATGCGGCAAGTCCGGCTAGGGCATCTGCACGTATGTTTTCACCTCTACGAATGTGGGTGATGTGACAGATGTCAAACTTTTGCAGAAGTGATTGTGCCTTGTTGTAGTAGGGCAGCAAATCTGGCTTCCTGACTTCAAATTTCTGATTCATCTGGTTGACGATCAGTTGAGAGTCTCCAAAGACTTCCAGCATGGTGATACCGGATTCGATGGCGAGTTCCAATCCTAAGATCAGAGCTTGATATTCAGCTGCATTGTTTGTGCATGGTTCCAGTAGCGAGAAAGCGTGTGGAATCATGTATTTGTCGGGGCTAACAAAGAGGATGCCAACTCCCGAGATCAGCTGTCTTTTTTCATTTGTCCTGGTTGCACCGTCAAAGTACATGTCCCAGGAGGCACTTTGTGAGAAAGTCTCCACATTGTAGACTGGTTCGTCTGGGAGATCATCTCTGAGTGGAGAATCTTTAGGCAATGGATGCTCTGCGAGGAAGTCTGCTAGAGCTTGCCCTTTGATTGCTTTTTGTGGTACATACCTAATATCAAATTGTGACAGAAGGATGGACCATTTTGCCAGTCGAGCATTGAGAGAACCTGCCTTTGTGACAAGGACCTTCAAGAGGTTGACCCTCGAGACCAGGTAGACTGTGTTGGAAAGCAAGTAGTGACGCAGCTTTTGTACGGCGAACATCACTGCAAGACATTCTTTTTCGACTGGAGAGTAGCGATGCTCTGCACCTACTAGCATGCGGCTGAGGTAATATAGAGCAGCTTCTTTTCTTTGATCATTTTCTTGCGCAAGCAGAGCTCCCAGAGAGTGATCAAGGGCTCTTGTGTACAAGATGAATGGTTTTCCAGTGGTAGGAGCAGCTAACACTGGAGGTTTTGTCAGGTATGACTTGATGTCTTGGAAAGCAGCTTCACAGTCAGCATCCCAGACAAAGTTTACACCTTTTTTCATCAACCGGGAGAATGGACGGCATTTCCCCTGAAAGATTGGAGATGAACCGTCTGATGTAGGCCAATCTCCCTTGAAGCCCTTTGAGTTCTCTCAAGGTTCTTGGAGAGGGCATTTCTAGAATGGCTTTGACTTTTATGGGGTCAAGCTCTATTCCATCTTTCCGAACTAAGAATCCGAGGAACTTACCCGACGAGACGCCGAAGAAGCATTTCAATGGATTCATTCGCAGTTTGTGTTTGCGAAGCCGGAGGAAGACTTCTCGAAGGTTTTCGAGATGATCTTCTTTTCTTTTGCTTTTGACGGCGAGGTCATCAACGTAACATTCAACCGTCTTGTGCTGCATATCTTGGAATATTTTCATCATAGCCCTCTGATATGTGGCACCAGCATTCTTCAGACCAAATGGCATGACAGTGTAACAATACACGCCAAATGGGGTTCGAAAGGATGTATGTTTTTCATCCTCAGGATGCATCTTTATCTGATTGTAGCCAGAGAAACCATCCATGAATGTCATTCGCTCGAATCCACAGGTATTATCAATCATTACCTCTGGTATGGGGAGTGGAAATTCATCTTTTGGGCATGCGCCATTCAGGTCTCTATAGTCAATACAGACCCTGATCTGCCCATTTTTCTTTGTCACGGGGACAATGTTGGCCAACCATTCAGGATGTTGTTCCTCACGGATGAAGCCGACGCTTTTGAGTTTTTGAACTTCTTGTTCAATTTTATCCATCACATCCGGACGGAATCTTCTTTGGCCTTGCTTGACAGGCTTGATGTCTTCTTGAAGATTGAGTTTGTGAACTGTTATTTTGGGGTCTAAACCTGACATTTCAGCATAAGACCATGCAAAGCAATCAACGAACTCACGAAGAAAAGCGATATACTCGGGTAACTCATCATCCTTTATATTCTTGCTTATGAATACAGGACGTGGGTTATCTGGTGTTCCCAAGTCTATCTTTTGAACAGGATCTTCTGTTGGAAGGTTCGAAGGTGGTTCCTCCACAATATTTTCGGAGGCTTCCAGCTCAACGAAACCTTCTGGGGTTTCAAGGGCATTTCCAGACCAAGGTTTTGTTCCTTTCCACGGGTCTTCTTGATCGGTAATTTTCCCAAGGCTTGCTATGAGATGATCCCAATCGCCTGTTGAAACCGAGTCGAAGTAGGCTACTTCTTTTGGAGATGAGGGTTCTTCTGGGTCAGAAGTCCACACGTCTGTGCCATCGGACAACTCCTCTTCATTTTCGGAGAAATCGTGCCAATTGGATGAGCTTCCTGGATCTTTGTCAGGTGACTCATCAAAGAGATATCCAGGGAGATCGATGTCTTCATGGATTTGAGATGTTGAGGCTTGGTCTGTATATTGACTTTTAAGCCTTTGTGTCAACTGTCTCAAGGGAGTGTCAGGATCATACCCTAACCCGTGTGAAGACTTTTCTACATAGCCGTAGAGTCTCCAATCTTCCAGCTGACTTTTGGTCAAGACGGGCCCCAATGGCGTGAGAATACCGCGTCCTTCTCCCAAACCGACTGGGTTTTGAGCGTCATAGCCCATTTTCTTCATAATAGCTTGTGCCACAGAACTGTATAAGGATAGTTGAGGCGTACCTTTATTTTGGAAAGGTTCAAGCATGGAGTTTGATGAAGAAGCATCCGATCTATGGAAGAAGATCGGCTTTTCCTTTGCTGAAGTTGCTGGAACAACGAAGGAAGCTGACGTAGGATCTTCTATGTCAGAAGTTGTCTCCATTGGAGTAAGAGCAGGCTGAACTTGCTGAGTGTCAGCTTGGCTTGACGATGTGTCGTCTTCTGGCTCTGAATCCGAGTCCGTGTCTTGCATGATAGACACGAAAGAGACAACAAATTTGCCCCCAGGCTTTTGTTTTGCCTTCTTCACTTTAGTTGTGATGACCAAAGGCTTTGAAGTTTGAGGGAGATGATGAAGGGAGTTTGCATGCTCTCTTCAGATTTACCGGATGGTTTGTTTTCTTCCGGTGATTGTTGAGGAGCTTTGCCTTTATCTTTCTGGAGATTTTCGGCAAAGGATGCTGTATGCTTCTCCTCTTCTTCTTTTTCACCTTCATACATTTGTGAGTCTGCAAAGTGGATTTCTTTACCTTTGAAGGGTTTTCTGTCCGCAAAGACTCGATGTATCATGCCGTCGTCGCCAACAAACTTGATGCATTGATGTAGAGTTGAAGGGACAACACCATTCTCATGGATCCAAGGGCGTCCGAGAAGGATGTTGTAGCATGAAGGGGTCTTTATTGCATACACTGTGACCTCAGAGATAAGATCACCGATCTGCAATTTGAACCTGATTTTGCCGATAGGCCTTTGAGTACTCCCATCGTATCCAAAGATAGATACAGATGTGTGGCTCAGTTTGCTGGGTGGGATGCCCAACTCTTCAAGAGCCGATGTGGAGATGAGGTTGAGTGCAGAACCTGGGTCGATCTGAACTCTATGCATAGGCATTTCCTTGATATACCCTGTGAAGTACAGGGGTCGGTTATGCCTGGTTTCGCCAAGTAGGAGGTCATCCTTTGTGAAGGCGATGGTTGCACTGGCTGCTTTTTTAACCGAGAGGCATTCAATGCATGATCCCTCAGTTTTCTTCTTTTCTCCCTTTGAGGAGGCTTCTGAGTTTTTGACCCGGTAATCCATTTCAATTTGGAGGACTTGCGGGGCATGTTTGTCGACATCCTCATTCAGTTTTTGTAATTCTGAGATGAGATTATCACGAGTGTGCGGAGACATTCGCAACAAATCTAGGATGTGCAGACGTGCAGGTATGTGCTTGAAGTGTTCAATCAAGTCATACTTGAAAGCCTCCTTAGGGCCTGCATGTTCATCATTGTTGCCACTAGGGGCGCTTACAACATCTTTTCCCGAAGGATTTACATATGTAAAAGAAGATTGGTTGTAATTTTTGTGGTAGTCCCGGCCAGAGCGGGTGCCTCTACCAACTTCGAGAGCTTCTTGAGAAGGGTCTTCAGTTTGGAAGATTGTCTTCAGGATCAAGAGGCTGTCGTTTTTCATTTGCTGAGGATGCATCAGCAGCAGAGTTACCATCCTCAGTGATTGTGTTGCATGGAGCATTTTCCGGGAACAAGTCCTGAACAGCATCCAGCAATCTTTCTTCTTCGTTGACTAATTCATCGTCCCAAGGCATCAATAGCTGGGAATTCTTCAGTCAGGAAGGGTGTGAACTTTGAAGTCACAGTCTCAGGAGAAGAAACCTGAGAGGGTGTCATCTCAGTGAAAGTCACGTGAGACGAGGTGGCTCCAGAAGATACATTGCTAGGCGTCGCCGGAGTGTAAGTGCTCTCATCAGACGATGCTTCGGAAAGAGCTATAATCCCGAATTATCACATTACAGGAAGCTCTGACGGGAGACGTTGCCTGATCGGAGTCAGACTCATCCTCGGATGTGAGAGGATCGTCTATCCAGCAATTTTCTCCATTTTCAGGAGTTAAGGGAGGATGTACCTGATGGTCTTCAGGGACTTCAGGCTCTGGATTGCGAGGAGGCTCGTTGACGCGTTCTTGCTCTTGTTCTAGAGCGAGTCGCTGCAAGATCCTTGCATATTCTTCAAGATCAGGTATGGGAGCCGGATCTTCTTCTTCATCATCTCTTTGTGGCTCAACATTGTTGATTTCCACTGGAGTAATGAGAGGTGCTGGTTCAGCAGCATTTTCTTGTACAGCCCCTTGGTCTTCTTCATCATCAGACCAGGATCCTTGTGGCTGTAGGGGGTTATACCAGATTACTGGCATAAGATGAGACTCAGGAACCCATTCTTCATCGGAGAGATATTCTCCTGTTTCAAGGGACTCCTCCCACTCATCTGTGTAGTTGGATTCGAATCCATCATCGGTGTCGCTGGATTCGTATCCATCAATGGAGAATCCAACTACCGAATTGCAAGAGTATGATGCCTCCTGCATGGCTTCTTTGAATTGAGGTGGCATGAAATCACTGAGAGTGAATTTCCTTACCCCCTTTGAAGTCTCTGGAAGGGATGTTTTTGTTACCTCCAGTGAAGCGGTAGAGGAAGCCTCTGCCTTTTCTTTGACCTCTAGTTTTGGCTGGGTCTTCTCTTGCCGTTTGAGCTTGAGGAGATGTTTCCTAGCCTGCCTTCGCTGTTGAGCTGTAGGCTTTGTTTTCACGACCTCCCAATTTTCATCTTCCAGGAGATCGGGATGTACCCATATCGGTTGTCCGTCTGGTGTCGGGTAAGGAACCAGTTCCTCGGACGCTTCGATTGAGTTTATCACCTTGAAGGAAGTAGTGATCTTCTTCTTCGGTGATCTTGATGTTTGTCCACATGTCACCATGTTGACGGAGGCAGACCCATAGTTTTTGTCAAAGGTGATGACTCCGTTTTTCCACATCTCATTTATTTTCTCTCTCACAACGAAGCATTGATTGAGAGGATGCGAGATCATCTGGTGGTATGGACAGTACCGAGGATCGTTGGTTTTGCCAACATCACCCGGTCTTTTTGGTTCAGGCAAGGTGAGCTTGCCGTTTGCCACAAGAGCCCCGAAGATTTCATCAACATCTTCGTCAAACGGGTATTTCTTCTCTACTCGTTCTTTGAAGGCGTCAGAGAGTTCAGGTCTCTTACCAGCAGCTTTTTTTTCAGCTTTCTTTGGTGGCTGAGGAGCTGACTTGGTCTGCACATTGAGGACCTCTTTCTTCTTTGGTTTAGAGGTTGCAATGGCGGTTGGCTCTTTTCTTGATGATTTCTGACTGTTGAGGTCTTTAATCACCGTTTCAGCTTCCATGGAAGCTTCTAGGAGTTCTCCCAGGTTTTTTGATTTGTTGCCGATGATCATGGAGCGGATTCTGGCTCTCATGTTGTTTCGGCAGATGTCGACTAGCGACGCTTGTGGCAATACATCAGAGCATTTGTATGCCATTGCTTTCCACTTGTGAATGAAGTCATATGTTGATTCATTCTCCCCCTGTTTTAGGCTGCACAGCTGAGCCATAGTAGCGGGGTGATCCTCACCTTTGAAGTGAGTCAGGAAGCGTGTCTCTAGCATGGCCCAGTTTTGGATTGAGTCCTCCGGCAGAGTGGAGTACCAATCGAAGGCCGTACCTTTTAGGGTACTTGCAAAGAGGCGAATTTTGAGTGCATCTTGATCCGCGATAGCTCCCGTCAAGATCTTGAAGTGGATGACGTGCTGTCTGGCTGATCCTTTCCCCGTATATGTTTGGAGAGTAGGATGCTTGAATTTGGTGGGGAACGGGACCGAGTCCATCCATAAGGGATATGGTGGCTTGATCCCATGCTCTTTGAGTATATCCTCTTCTTTTGCTTTGGCGAGGATACCGTCTACGTCCTTTTTGGTAAGGGCGCGTGACTCATTTTCTTCTCTATTTACCTCGTCGTCTTGATGATTCGGAGGAGGTTCATTGTTCGCCTGATTTTGGAAGGCGAGGAGAAGGTTTTCCATCAGAGTTTCAATCCTCTGCTGGCCCTGTTCCAACTGCTGGATGCGGGTGATCGCATCTTCTGGAGGTGGATTGCGGGGTGGTGGCTCAGAATTTGTAGCCAAGACATTCATCCTTCGTGATTCGAACGAAGAAACTGTCCTGGTGACTGAGCTGGGGCTCATTCTTTTTGAAGAGGAGCTTGAGGAAGGATCACTCTGCTGTCCTTTGCTTGAAGGAGCAGGGGATTCTTCTGAATGTCTTCTTGTCCTGGAGACGCTGCGGGTCATCGGACGTCGGACATGGATTTTTGTTGCTGATTTTTGGCGCCTTCTGGTTTTTCCAACCATATGGACGGCAGTAACTTGGTTGGGTCTTTCTTTTTCGACCCATTTGGGAGAGACTTGAAGTGTGGGAGGCTGGGTCCTTTGCTTCTGTAGTCTCTTTTGTCGGTACGACGCGCGGCGGCGTATACGACGAGCAATTTGAGCTTCGGTCAGCTCTGACTGGGCTTTGACAATGAAGGATGTGCTACCTCGGGCGCAGCAGCCGCGCCTGTCTTCTTTGTAGCTGGGCAAGGATAGGATGCGAACCCTATCCTTCGCCAGTTGCAGCGAAGCTTTGAATTTGTGAAGTTCGGCCCCTGTAGAGATGAAGGGTCGAACTGCAGATTTGTAGGCCTTAGCAGGTGCTTGTGGAGGCCTTGTGATGCATGACTTGATTTTGGGCTTGTAGGAACAAGCCGACTCATGCTGGGTTGACTTTGAAGTCGGGTTGGAGATGGGTCTCTCCTCTTTCATGTAAGCAAGAGGATAGAACTGGTTCTCTTTGAGTGGGGCCAGGAATGCTGGCTTGGTGGATATTTGGGACCTTCTCTGTTTTGGTGAAGGTCTTGGGGACCAAGTCTTGGGATAGACCTGGTTGCTTGCAGGTTGAGGCTTCGTGGGGCTGCCACGGGCTTCAGGCCTTCTAGTGCTCGCCTTTGGTGTCACGGTAGTGACACGTTGAGAGGCGAGTTTCTGCTTCTTGGAGGGAGCAGCTTGTTCCTCAGGAAGTGGGAATGGTCCCAGCGTCCCAAAGACGATAGTCCGGGGAGTCGAGGTCGACCCGGAGTTCACAGAGTTGCCGAGGGAGTTAACACTTCGGCAGCTGATGGGGCGCTTGTAGGTGCGCGTGGTTTGCTTCTGTTGAAGCATGAGTTGGTGCTTGCTTTCGTCGAAAGTAATGGTTAGTGAAGCTGCCATTGTTAGTTTTTCGAAAATTTCTGAAACAAGACCACATCCATTAGTAATCACAAGAATATAATGATCATAAATGGGAAGTTCTATGGTTTCGTCTTTTCAAATTGCTCGAGGTAGATGACCCAAGCAATATGAGGAAGGCAAAATGCCATAGAGGGTACAATTGTTCTGATCGCAGGTATGGTAAGCCCAGAATGGGCATCCCAGTGACTGCTAGAAGCAATTGTGAACTTAAATTCGACTTATCGAGAAGCAGAGCTTGCTCGAAGTAAGAAGAATATAAAGTTGGAGTTACAAATGTGCCGGTCGCAATACAGTAGACCCTGAAAGGGCGTACTAGTACCGCTAGACACAAATGTTTTGAGACCGCATCTATGAGATGAGATTCTCTGTTTTGAAAGGTCAAGATTAGATTCATCAAAGAGAGCAGATGGTATTCCAATCTGAACACGGGCTCAGCGATTTCCGCGAGCGCCAGTGCTCAGAAAGAAATGAACCATGATTTCTCGGATCTGAATCTAAAAATGACGAGTTTTTTTTTGAAAGGCCAATATCGGGTTCATCAAAGAGAGCAAAAGGCACTCCAATCTGAACACGGGCTCAGCGATTTCCGCGAGCGCCAGTGCTCAGAAAGAAGAAGACCAAGATTTCTCCAATCTAAACCCAAAATGACGGAAGTTTTGGTTTTTTTTTGAAGATTTTTGAAGATTTTTGAAGAATTTTTTTTTTTTTTTTAAAATCTTTTTTTTTATTTTTTATTTTTATTATTATTTTTTATTATTATTTTTTTTAAGATTTTTTTTTTTTGAAAATTTTTTTTATTTTTTATTTTTTATTTTAAATTTTTTATTTTAAAAATTTTATTTTTGAAAAAAATTTATTTAAAAGACGAGAGAGTACACATAGGCCTCCTAACCCGGTCTTATGAAATCTTGATTGATAGAATTGCCCCCAGGTAAGGGTAGGATTACTTAATGAACCCGTTTGGAGGACCCTTGCCTAGAACAGTCAAGCTGTCTCCACACTCTGGACAAGGCTTTTCTTTGAATCAACCAAGATCAAAGAACACAGTTGGTTTAACCTTAGTGGTCTATGTCTTTTTTTTTTTTTTTTATGAATTCATCGAAGAGAAACCATGCCCAAAACCTTAGTCGAACAGGCTCAACATTTCTGGCAAGCGCGATGAACGATAGGAACGGATCAAGGTTTCTCAATTTTGAATCGAAATTGAGAAATCTAAAATTTTTATTTTTTATATATATATATATATATTTTTTAAATGAACTCATCGAAGAGAAACCATGGCCCAAAACCTTAGTCGAACAGGCTCAACATTTCTGCAAGCGCGATGAACGATAGGAACGGATCAAGGTTTCTCAATTTGAATCCAAATTGAGAAATCTGATTTTTTTTGTTACTTTTTTATATCTATATATATTTTTTTTTTAATTTTTAATGAACTCATCGAAGAGAAACATGGCCCAAAACCTTAGTCCACAGGCTCAACATTTCTGCAAGCGCGATGAACGATAGGAACGGATCAAGGTTTCTCAATTTGAATCCAAATTGAGAAATCTAAAATTTTTTTTTATATATATATATATTTTTTTTAGATTTTTAATGAACTCATCGAAGAGAAACCATGGCCCAAAACCTTAGTCGAACAGGCTCACATTTCTGCAAGCGCGATGAACGATAGGAACGGATCAAGGTTTCTCAATTTTGAATCCAAAAATGACAAATCTGATTTTTTTTTTGTTTTTTTTTTTTTTGAAAAGAGAAAGAGTGGAAATAAATTCAAAGAATTAGAAATTTCCAAACAAAAAATCTCATCTCATTTTTTTTTAGATGCGGAATTCAACATAGGCCACCAATTATAAAGTAGCCAAGGAATTGAGAAAAGAAATATAAGCATAGAGCAAAATATATGATATGCAAATATTTCATTTCTGGCATCGTGTTCTCAAATAAACGAGTCCCACCGGGTGATGCCAGCTTGATGGACCGCGCTCCTGCTTGGTTCTACCGAGGTCGGTGGACGTGGGAGTCCGTTTGGTCCGACCCTTTCGTAACCGGGGGGCAGGGGCGTGCATCAACATTTCTTTTTTTGTGGGTGTGCCAGATTTTCTATTTTACTTGGAATTGCAAGTGGTGATCCGGGGATCAACCTTCGCAAGTAAAAAGGAAATCAACTTCTTTCAAGTTTTCCATTGCACATATATTTAAGAAAAGAGACATTTTTCTTGATTTGCCGGGAAAGGCGATTTTTTTTGGCATTTATAGCCGATTTTGGCGTTTATAGCCGATTTTTGGCGTTTATAGCCGATTTTGGCGTTTATAGCCGATTTACAATCCTTATCAACAATGAAAGACAAGAATTGTGATTTTTGTCTCTTTTAAAAAAAAATACAAACTACAATGAAAAGCAAGAAAAGGAGGATCTAACTTCTCAGGAGATTGTGGGGGACTCGTTTAGATTGACGGTCGCAAGCCATATGTGGACTTCGCCATCATCCATGCAGATGAGAACAGAGGATGCTATTTGATTCGCTTGGCTTGGCTATGACCTCGGGTTTTTAGAAGACAAAGATCAAAGGAAGATCCTATGTCCAATAAAAAACCGAGTAGACGGGCTGAAAAGCCATATCTAAGCCATTGGAGGCAGGAGGAGAAGGCAAGGACCTTGGGGGGGGGGGGGGTACCCCCCAAGGGACTTTTGTCACCTTGTTGTGGTGGCCGGTGTAGAATTTCCGCAGAGTTTTCTCTCTTTTTCCTTTCTCTGGATTTCTGTCTGTGTGCTTGTGCTTTTTTCTCTGATTTTTCTGATGCTCTCTGATGTCTTTTCTTCTTGGAGAGCCCTCCTATTTATAGGCTTTTAGGTAGCCTTTTAGGTGGGTTTATGGGCTTTTATTGTCATTAAGCCACATAATGGGAGGAGTTACAAAATTGAATTGTTTATTTTGTAACTCCTTTTTCTTGGCTTCTGATTGGCCGGAGGAGATTGAGGGCATTTAATCGCCTTTAATCGCCATGATGGGAGGAGTTTCATGGGTTAAATGCCATGAATCTCTTGACTTGTAACTCCCGAATGCTTGCTTCTGATTGGGCCGTCCAAAGAAATGGATTAATGACTGTAATAAAGCTAGTCAATTAATCGCATTAAGTGGTCGCCGAGCAGCTGAAGAGTCGCGGGCCGTGCCACGTCTTTTGAGATTCTTCTGTTGATGATCATCGATGGATCTTCATGTAGATCGACATCAGATGATCATGTAATTTCAGGTGTTTGTTGCCAACAGCGGGTCGGTGCCATCTGTCCTGTCGATTTCTCGATCGGTCGGGTGGAAAGCACACTTTTTTTGGTTGACCGGGTGGCGATCAATACTGTCTTCGATACTCTTGATGATTTACCCCGTGTTTTGGACGGATGTCAGAGGACTTGGTGTCTCAAAAGCATGAATTTTGGAAAGTACCAGAGGCTGGGCCCTTCGAATCGCGAAAAAACGGCGAAAACCGGGGTTTCCGGGGCTTTCCCGGCGACCCCGGGGTCCAAGGTCGCCGGCGACCCTGGCCCAGGGTCGCAGGGGTCTGCGACCCTGGGGGGGTTTTCCCCCTTTCGTGTCCCGTTTTGCGTCCGTTTTTGCTTTTTTCTGATTCTTTTTTCTTCTGTACTTTTCCTTGACATTTTGACCATTTATTGGCCTGATTTCTTTGTAGGAAACCTGATGAGAATCCTTGCATTTTATTTTGCAAAGTTTCCAATTTCCTGAGAAAGCCGAAGACTTTGTCGCGCAGAGTTGCCGATTTCCCGTCAGAAGCTGAAACTGGGTCAAACGATGTCGGAATGACCTGAAATTTGGTGTGAAGTCTCCTGAGCAATAAATAAGACCAACCATAGGCTTTTGTTTGAGTTTTGAAGCCGTTTGGGGTCCTATCACCTGTAGACTTGCTTTTTGTCGCGATGAAGATGTCGCGGTTTGATGTGTGGTCAACCGATGTCCGATTGACTTGAAATTTGACAGGGAACCTATTGGAGTCATTTTAAGATGATCCATAGGTTCTGTCTTGGAAACCATGGTCCCGGAGAGCTTTGCCGCCGAGAGGCCTGATTTGGCTGTCGGAGAAGCGAAGTTAGGCCAAATGATTTTGAAATGGCCTGAAACTTCTTGTGTACTCCTCTTTTGGCTGTCTGGAAGAATCTTGCAGTTTTTTGTTTGATTCTGACAAGATTTGATTTTTGGAAGCAGCATTGCCTATTTATGGCAGGTTGCGACTTCATGTAGGTCTTTGGATCTTGAAAAGGCAAAGTGACATTTTTGGTGTCAACACTGCCGCACTCTTCTCGGCCGGCGCACTCTTTTCTTTTGGCGCGCTCTTCTCGCCCCCCTTTTCGGCTGGAGCTTTAGCCCCAGGGGCATGTGCAGGACTCTTGCCCTTCGGCTGCAGATCAGCCTTCGAGCTCTTCTCCCCCGCTTTGGATTTCTTCCTGGGCGGGGACCCCTCCTTCGAGCGCTCCGGCGAGCGTCGCCGAGCTCCACCGCTCGGAGCAGGGACAGGAGCAGAGAGAGGACCAGCGCCCACCGGACCCGAAGCAGCACGAGTACCGGCAGGCGATGGGGCCCCAGAAGACGACGACCTCTGCCTAAACTTGGCAGCCAGGTCCTTGACAGCGAGCTCCCTCGAGCTTCCCTCCATGTCCTCTCGATCAAAGAGATAAGCTTCCACTATCTGCGACAAGTCCGGCAGCTCCGGATCGGAAGTGGACGCCTCGGCTCCAGACGCAGTTCGGTCGGCAACGGGATCGGTCAAGGGGACCCCGCTAAACACCGCAACTGATACGGTTGGACGGTCAGGGTGTGTCTCGTCAAGCTCAGGTACTCCAGTCCTGTGGTAGTGGCCGTGATACCTCGGCGTGTATCCGAGCAACTTCCAAGCTGACCTGGTTTCGTGCCCCTTGTACCGTTCCACCTTGTTGATGTCGTCGGTATTCCTCCTCCAACCTTCGCTAACAGCTCGGCGTCGCCTTGCACCCGCCTCTGCTCAACAGACGAAAAAGAGTATCAGTTCGGCATCAATGAGGTAAGCAAAGCAAAAAGGAGAAAAGCAGTGATGATTACTTGGGACTTCCCCAGGGCGACGTGGGACCGAAAGCCTCCTGTTTTCGCCTGGGCCGAACTCCCAATCCCCCGAGACACAGAAGAAATCCTCCTCAGCATTCTTACTTGAGTCCTCCAAGGCTAGGACAAAGCCCCTTCGTTGCGGCTTCACACGGAGATAATACCTTCCCTCCCCAGCCTTGCAGATATCATATGTGTCCTCGATGTCGTGAGGGCCTAGGTTGGTCCCCAAGATCTCGTTCAGCTTCGCTGTGCCCATGATGACCTTGTAGCCATTGGGCATCAGCTGGCCCGGGGCGAGGGACCAAAGGCTAAGGCAAGCCCTAAGCAAGGGGTGCAGTGGAAACCTGACCCCACCCTCGATCACGGAGATCAGAGGGAACGGCATCCAGCCGCCGTAGCAGCGATACAGGGCAGCGTCGGCAAGGTCCGCCGGTTTCTGGAGGACCCCCTCCAAAATACTGAAGGCAGCTCTAAACTCGGCTAAGCCCTCATCAGAATCTACCCTGAATCTAGGGGTGCCCATGTCTGAAAGGGGGTGACGACGAAGAAAAACCCTAGAAACCGAAAAACCCCAAGAAGAACCAGGGAGAAGGACAAAGCGACTTACAGGGACAGGCAGATCGAAAGCAGATCCGGGCGCGTTCTATGGTCGTCTTCCTCGAGCAGATCTCAGGCACCAGAGCAGAAATCGAAACCAGAGGCGAAGGCGAAAGGAGTCGGAAGCAAGAAAAGGAAGGGGACGGCCCTATTTGTAGAAGGGGAACCCTCATTTGGGTACCGCCTCCGAATTCGAAGAGACACTTCGAAGCCCGTGCCAGTCCCATCAATGAGAC
This sequence comes from Litsea cubeba, assembly GCA_012931725.1. NCBI lineage: Eukaryota > Viridiplantae > Streptophyta > Magnoliopsida > Laurales > Lauraceae > Litsea > Litsea cubeba. The sequence goes on along the minus strand of CM022946.1, from coordinate 76,177,357 downwards.
AACACAATCGGCGCAGAAGCTACGCGTGTAGCCGTCACCTCGGTTCCCAAGACAAACAGGGCAAGGCATTTATTGCTTTAAAGAGTTGAAGCGACACCGGGCATAAAGAGTTGAAGCGACACCAGGTAATGATCACCACATCCCCAGACGGATTCTTCTAGCTTTCAACCTGTCACGCCCCGAAACCGGGACCTGCAGCGAACCGATCTCGGGGTGCGAAATTTTGGAATAATTTGAAACTTTTTGTAGTAGTTCCCAAGATCCGCGTGAATGAGGATAATCACATCCCAACATAATCAGAGTGTATTTTTCGCGGAAGCTAACCAAGGTGTTACGACTCGGAATCCGTGGCCATCGGGTTCCGTGTCGTACGCAACCAATGTCATAAAGCCATCATAAACAGACTGGCATAAATCATAAATCACAACACACTGAGCTGGTAGTAACAAATCTATTATTCCCCATATTCGAATTACAATTAACAAGTGTCTTAATTACAAACCCAAAAGAAAAAGGCTGATAAAGCCATACAACAATATCCAACTAAACAGAAATACTACCCCAAAGTTAGATACGAACTCCGGTGCCAAACTTGACATCTAAGTGATATCAACGGACAGCCTCTCACGTCAGACCAGCGGTCCCACCGCCTCCTCTGATCAAACACCTACAAACCGAAAAGAGAAGAACTGGCACCAAACAAAAGGGGGTCAGACACGACGGTCTGGCAAGCAAATAAACAAATAATATGAATGAAAGAGCATACATAAAACCAGGCGAAATCCTCGTAAAACCGAATAAACGGTCTAAACAATAATGACGATAAAACATGCTAAATCAATCGAAAGTCCAAACATAAATATCAAGACGAATAAGCGAGCAATCTCTAAAGCATAAATGTCTCGAAAAGATAACCACCTAAGTAAGGCATTTAATAATTAGAAATACATTTAAAAACTGAAGAGTAGAAACAATACGATAAAGGTCGATATCGTAAACATTAAACAAATCAAAGCATAGAAAGCATAACCGACAATAATCATAAACTAAAGTAATATACGGATAAAACCTAGGCGACCACAAATAGCTAAATCCTCCTATCACCGAAGTAATAAGAGCAAACAAAGTGTAGCCACTAAACGTGGTACCAAACAAAGGATCAGAACCGTAGCCATAAAAATGGGACCGGCAAATCAAAAGTATCCGAACCGTAGCCATACAAATGGGACCGGCAGATAATTACCGTTGCCATGGTCGGTACAAACAGAATCCAAGCTGCAGCTGGCAAACAAAGTAAAGACCCCAAGCCGGATGATCAGTCCGACAAGGTGACCTAAGCCTAGTGGTGCCTTTAGTTTTCAAAACTCGAACGGATACAAATCTAACAGAGTACTAATCCCTTTGGCTCAGGGGCTCGCACCACATAGCTCTGGCCCCGTCTTGCCTCGGGGTTTGTTTTCAAAATACTAATCTTAACAAATAATGGTTTCATCGAAGAAATCCCGAATGTGACAAACATACTCCAAATCTCTTTTCAAATCGAATCGGAGAAAACATACGAATAACTCGGGTAAACCGTTCAAATACGCATCAAGGTGATTTGTATAAAATCATACGGTCAATCCTTTCGAACGTGGAAAGCCACATGATTTTATAACAAATCATCGATGCTATTTGAATTAGTTCACCAAAGAATGCAAATACGAAATACAAATACAAATACATGATCTGACTTGAAATGGAATGGATAGTGGAGAATGACCTAATGACCTACCAAGGAACCATCTCAATGCACATTTAACCTTTAAACATTAATTAATAAAAAGTGCGTTTGATGCCAATGAAAATCCATAATATTTAAATGATAAAGTGCGCATCAAGACCCGAACGGTTCCCAGGTAATTTCACATGCACTCATTCTCACATCATTCCCATTTCACAAATTTCCGAGCATCACAAACAAATCCCAAATCTCATTAAAACAGGCCCATAGTTGACCTTAAACCGAGTCCAAAACAGTCCCAAATGACAGTCCAAAACTACTCTTAAATGGCCCACAAAACGAGTTCTCAAAACAGCCAAAAACTGATCTTAAGATGGCCCATAAAACTGATTTTTAAACATCCAAAGACTGAACCTTAACCAAGCCCATGAAACAGGTTTAAAAACAGTCCAAAACAAATCCTTTAATGGACAAGAACAAGTTCTTAAAACAAACCCAAGACTAAACCTGAACTAGGCCCACAAACAGAATTTAAAACAACCCAAACTGAACCTTAATCAAGCCCACAAAACTGATTCTTAAGACAGCCCAAAACCAAACTCTGAAAGGCCCAATAAACAGTTTTCAAAACCACCCAAAACTGGCCTTGAACAGGCCCACAAAACAGTCGCAAAACAGCCCACAACTGAACTTAAAAATGACCCAAAACTGATTTGAATCAGGCCCACAAACTGATTTTTCCCAAAACTGATTTGAATCAGGCCCACAAACTGATTTTTAAACAGCCCAAAAACTGATTTTTAAATAACCCAAAACTAAACTTGAAACAGGCCCAAAGACAAGCCCAAAAAGTCCCAAAGAACAGGCCCAAAACTGGTCCATAAACGGACCCAAACCCAGCCCAGACTGAGCTGGGCTCGCTCGAGCGGACCCAGGCCCGCTCGAGCGGACCCAGACAGAAGCTGGGTCGCTCGAGCGACCCAGTGGGTCGCTCGAGCGGACCCAGACAGTGCCTGGTCCGCTCGAGCGACCCAGTGGGTCGCTCGAGGGGACTGGGCCTGCCCAGTCCGGCCCGAGTGCAGACAACTTCCTTTATTTGCATTTTTTTTCTGATTTTCTTGATCCTTTTCCATTTCCAATCTTCCATACAAGTTTCCTAGATCCTTTGGGCCCTTCCTTGACCTTCCAAACTCATCAATCACCATTCACAGCCATTCTAATTAGCCCAAACACAATACTTTTCAAAGCAAAGTTTTTCCCTTTCATTGAACCCCATACTTAACATAAAAAGGACTAATTTTTTTACAAGATGAACAAAGTGAAAGCCAAACTCCCAACTCATTGTACAATAGCAAACTAAGTGGGAATCAACATAACATTACTCCATTCATTCAAAATAAATCCATAATCAATAAAGGATTAAAACAACATGAGGAAAACCATGGAACCAAACAAAAAACCTACAAACATCATATTAATGGAAAATTCACTTGCCTTGGTCAAGAGAAGATGTAAAAACACTCCATGAAGTCCTCTAATGGCCTCAAGCTCCAAAATCATGAAATCCCCAAAATGGCTCAAGAAGAAACCCTAGAAATCCATCCATTTCCGAAATTCCATGAAAACCCATTGCATGTATGACAAAACCCTTCAAAATGGTTTGAAAAACAAGAATCTCATGAAAGGAAAGACATTGCAAACCTTTGGGTGTTCCAAAGAAGAAGAAGGGCTTGAAGAGGAGGGTTGTCCTAGCCCAATGCTCTTGAAAATGGGGTCTTTGGAAAGCCAAGAGGGAGGAGAAGAACCTTGGGAGATCATTTCTCCATGAGAGCTCCAAGAGAGAGGTGTTTCAGATGAGAGAGAAAGAGTGGGAAGAGAGGGAAAGCCCTAGCTCACCCTTGCTGGAAACGAATGAAGGAGAAGAAGAGAGGGGTTCCCCTCTTATAGAATGGGTCTTGTGGGCCCCGGTCTTCATCAAGCTAAAAGTGGTATAAGCGGGCCCCGGATGAAAACGACGAAGAAGAGAAAAACGATCGGCGAAATATCTAGTTTCCGAAAAGTATATTTTCCCCAATTTCTGAAATTTTCGAAATTCATGGACAGATTTAGGGTGAAAAGTCAGTTTTGCCCTTTTTCCTCGAAAAACGCGATTTTTGAGCATCAAATCAAAATGGTTAAAATATGAAAGTTGTTAAACTTCGTAAAATAAGTCGAAATACACCAAATCCAGAATTTTTAGAAATCCGAAGTAATTTCCCATAAAAATACAAATCCTAAGGACCGGGTCAAACTAAAGTCAACGGTCTACAAAATCTCCAAGGCAAGGAAAAATCCGGTCAAACTCAAATACGCAGTCAAACTAAATCAAATCTCGCTTAAAAAGTTAAACCACGATTAAAACAATGCTAAACAAAAGGATTGGGGTCGGGATCTTACATCCTCCCCCCCTTAGAATCCATTTGGTCCTCCAAATGGCTTAAACCAAATCGAAATCGAAAACCCAAAAAGACAAACGAAAACACTGACACCCTATGCTAGACCTCGGTGACTGAGAGACAACCTCTGACCAAACCTGACGTTGAGATGCACGATCAACCACACTCTGATTCGGTTGAAGGCTTCACACTAATCCACATATCTGTTCGAAAACAAACTCCTCTGGCCAAACTGGTGTCCAACAATTCATCCAATCATCTGTGGTGTCATCTGTCGTTCTCGCACCGGATCAATTCTTCTACTTAATTCGTCAGTCACTGATGGTTCAAGAAACTGTGAGTTCTATCTCTTTCTATTACTTGGAATTTCTGTGCCTTAAGTCCTTCAAGCTGTACACGGTGCTCCCGATGCTTGCCTCTTCAGATTTCACTCTTCAAATCTTCTACCATCGACATCTGAAACTTTCGATCCCTATCTTGAATGATGTTGATCCTCTCGTAGATCCAACTTTACCTCCAACTGAACTAGTACACAACTTGACATCCATCATCCCTCCAATTCTTACACTTCCAAGCTCCAACTATACTAATACAACTCCTTACATTCGATGCCAAACAACCCTTTAAATTTTAAACATAATGGCCAAAATAATTACTTAGCTAAATTTTTTCATTTCAAATCATAGTAAAAATTGAACTTCCAAATCATCGAATAAAGCTCAAAAGATGAGGTTTTCCAAAGTTTTGAACATGAAACAACATTATTCATTTTGAAATTCATGTTTTTCATAACTCAACAACCTCAAATTGGGATTTTCAAAAATAAATCAAATTCATGTAGTATGACCATACATGAAATTTTGTTGAAATCCATTTCCCAACCAAACATATACAAAGTTTTGAAATCTTTAAGATTTTGAAATGTAGATGTTAACATTTAAGAGAATTAAAACAAGGGCAAAATTTCCAAGATCATTGTAAAACACTATTTTAAGAAGATTAAACGCAACTCCGAAACACAAATCCTTATGTAACTCCTGAAAAGAGTATAATAACATAGTTTTTAATTCAAAATAAGCCTCAAAGAAGAAACATAAATCCATTTTTAAACTCTAACAGAATAAACCATAGATATTAATGAAAACATATCAAAGATGAAAACATCAATAAAATCATTTTAAATAAGAAATGGACATCCATAATACTGATGTACTCCCTTGCTGAATCAACTACACCGACTAATTAAGCTGCAAGTTACCGAACTTCTCAACCAAAACCACGACCATGCTCGTCGAATCCGAGGAAATCCCTGAGTTCCTTGCACCACTCCAAATCTTACTAACTAAAGTCACTTATCTCTTCATAAAATCAACAGCTAATGCGTCTCCTGCAATACTTCATCTTGGAAAGATGGTCTGAGTTCCCCCAAAATTCCACATTTACTTACTCTGGTGCACTGCATGACGATCTCCGATTAACTGAGAGGGAATCTTCAACTACTGCTCAAGTTCTACTTTGACTGGCAACTGCACATGTCTTCTCTTACTAACCACAATGAAGACGCTGAAGGTTGAAGGTCTGCTGATGTTCTCCGAAAACAACATACTAACTCCACGAGGTTCTCAGTCTCCGACACAAGCAAAGATAAAAGACACTAGACAAGAGCATGGAGATTTCAAACTCTCCACCACTAAGGAGGAAATTCGGCCATCCAAATCTCCTAACAACACGAACAAAAAGAAAGGACAAGCAAAATCTCCCGAACTGAAAGAAAAGGCGACTCAAATCCAACGAAACAAAGACACGGGAAAACAAATCGACACAATCTAACGAGTCCTCACCACACGTCTTAATGTCTCTAGAGTATTTTATTTCCTAGAAACTAACCAGCTCTGATACCAAACCTGTCACGCCCCGAAACCGGGACCTGCAGCGAACCGATCTCGGGGTGCGAAATTTTGGAATAATTTGAAACTTTTTGTAGTAGTTCCCAAGATCCGCGTGAATGAGGATAATCACATCCCAACATAATCAGAGTGTATTTTTCGCGGAAGCTAACCAAGGTGTTACGACTCGGAATCCGTGGCCATCGGGTTCCGTGTCGTACGCAACCAATGTCATAAAGCCATCATAAACAGACTGGCATAAATCATAAATCACAACACACTGAGCTGGTAGTAACAAATCTATTATTCCCCATATTCGAATTACAATTAACAAGTGTCTTAATTACAAACCCAAAAGAAAAAGGCTGATAAAGCCATACAACAATATCCAACTAAACAGAAATACTACCCCAAAGTTAGATACGAACTCCGGTGCCAAACTTGACATCTAAGTGATATCAACGGACAGCCTCTCACGTCAGACCAGCGGTCCCACCGCCTCCTCTGATCAAACACCTACAAACCGAAAAGAGAAGAACTGGCACCAAACAAAAGGGGGTCAGACACGACGGTCTGGCAAGCAAATAAACAAATAATATGAATGAAAGAGCATACATAAAACCAGGCGAAATCCTCGTAAAACCGAATAAACGGTCTAAACAATAATGACGATAAAACATGCTAAATCAATCGAAAGTCCAAACATAAATATCAAGACGAATAAGCGAGCAATCTCTAAAGCATAAATGTCTCGAAAAGATAACCACCTAAGTAAGGCATTTAATAATTAGAAATACATTTAAAAACTGAAGAGTAGAAACAATACGATAAAGGTCGATATCGTAAACATTAAACAAATCAAAGCATAGAAAGCATAACCGACAATAATCATAAACTAAAGTAATATACGGATAAAACCTAGGCGACCACAAATAGCTAAATCCTCCTATCACCGAAGTAATAAGAGCAAACAAAGTGTAGCCACTAAACGTGGTACCAAACAAAGGATCAGAACCGTAGCCATAAAAATGGGACCGGCAAATCAAAAGTATCCGAACCGTAGCCATACAAATGGGACCGGCAGATAATTACCGTTGCCATGGTCGGTACAAACAGAATCCAAGCTGCAGCTGGCAAACAAAGTAAAGACCCCAAGCCGGATGATCAGTCCGACAAGGTGACCTAAGCCTAGTGGTGCCTTTAGTTTTCAAAACTCGAACGGATACAAATCTAACAGAGTACTAATCCCTTTGGCTCAGGGGCTCGCACCACATAGCTCTGGCCCCGTCTTGCCTCGGGGTTTGTTTTCAAAATACTAATCTTAACAAATAATGGTTTCATCGAAGAAATCCCGAATGTGACAAACATACTCCAAATCTCTTTTCAAATCGAATCGGAGAAAACATACGAATAACTCGGGTAAACCGTTCAAATACGCATCAAGGTGATTTGTATAAAATCATACGGTCAATCCTTTCGAACGTGGAAAGCCACATGATTTTATAACAAATCATCGATGCTATTTGAATTAGTTCACCAAAGAATGCAAATACGAAATACAAATACAAATACATGATCTGACTTGAAATGGAATGGATAGTGGAGAATGACCTAATGACCTACCAAGGAACCATCTCAATGCACATTTAACCTTTAAACATTAATTAATAAAAAGTGCGTTTGATGCCAATGAAAATCCATAATATTTAAATGATAAAGTGCGCATCAAGACCCGAACGGTTCCCAGGTAATTTCACATGCACTCATTCTCACATCATTCCCATTTCACAAATTTCCGAGCATCACAAACAAATCCCAAATCTCATTAAAACAGGCCCATAGTTGACCTTAAACCGAGTCCAAAACAGTCCCAAATGACAGTCCAAAACTACTCTTAAATGGCCCACAAAACGAGTTCTCAAAACAGCCAAAAACTGATCTTAAGATGGCCCATAAAACTGATTTTTAAACATCCAAAGACTGAACCTTAACCAAGCCCATGAAACAGGTTTAAAAACAGTCCAAAACAAATCCTTTAATGGACAAGAACAAGTTCTTAAAACAAACCCAAGACTAAACCTGAACTAGGCCCACAAACAGAATTTAAAACAACCCAAACTGAACCTTAATCAAGCCCACAAAACTGATTCTTAAGACAGCCCAAAACCAAACTCTGAAAGGCCCAATAAACAGTTTTCAAAACCACCCAAAACTGGCCTTGAACAGGCCCACAAAACAGTCGCAAAACAGCCCACAACTGAACTTAAAAATGACCCAAAACTGATTTGAATCAGGCCCACAAACTGATTTTTCCCAAAACTGATTTGAATCAGGCCCACAAACTGATTTTTAAACAGCCCAAAAACTGATTTTTAAATAACCCAAAACTAAACTTGAAACAGGCCCAAAGACAAGCCCAAAAAGTCCCAAAGAACAGGCCCAAAACTGGTCCATAAACGGACCCAAACCCAGCCCAGACTGAGCTGGGCTCGCTCGAGCGGACCCAGGCCCGCTCGAGCGGACCCAGACAGAAGCTGGGTCGCTCGAGCGACCCAGTGGGTCGCTCGAGCGGACCCAGACAGTGCCTGGTCCGCTCGAGCGACCCAGTGGGTCGCTCGAGGGGACTGGGCCTGCCCAGTCCGGCCCGAGTGCAGACAACTTCCTTTATTTGCATTTTTTTCTGATTTTCTTGATCCTTTTCCATTTCCAATCTTCCATACAAGTTTCCTAGATCCTTTGGGCCCTTCCTTGACCTTCCAAACTCATCAATCACCATTCACAGCCATTCTAATTAGCCCAAACACAATACTTTTCAAAGCAAAGTTTTTCCCTTTCATTGAACCCCATACTTAACATAAAAAGGACTAATTTTTTTACAAGATGAACAAAGTGAAAGCCAAACTCCCAACTCATTGTACAATAGCAAACTAAGTGGGAATCAACATAACATTACTCCATTCATTCAAAATAAATCCATAATCAATAAAGGATTAAAACAACATGAGGAAAACCATGGAACCAAACAAAAAACCTACAAACATCATATTAATGGAAAATTCACTTGCCTTGGTCAAGAGAAGATGTAAAAACACTCCATGAAGTCCTCTAATGGCCTCAAGCTCCAAAATCATGAAATCCCCAAAATGGCTCAAGAAGAAACCCTAGAAATCCATCCATTTCCGAAATTCCATGAAAACCCATTGCATGTATGACAAAACCCTTCAAAATGGTTTGAAAAACAAGAATCTCATGAAAGGAAAGACATTGCAAACCTTTGGGTGTTCCAAAGAAGAAGAAGGGCTTGAAGAGGAGGGTTGTCCTAGCCCAATGCTCTTGAAAATGGGGTCTTTGGAAAGCCAAGAGGGAGGAGAAGAACCTTGGGAGATCATTTCTCCATGAGAGCTCCAAGAGAGAGGTGTTTCAGATGAGAGAGAAAGAGTGGGAAGAGAGGGAAAGCCCTAGCTCACCCTTGCTGGAAACGAATGAAGGAGAAGAAGAGAGGGGTTCCCCTCTTATAGAATGGGTCTTGTGGGCCCCGGTCTTCATCAAGCTAAAAGTGGTATAAGCGGGCCCCGGATGAAAACGACGAAGAAGAGAAAAACGATCGGCGAAATATCTAGTTTCCGAAAAGTATATTTTCCCCAATTTCTGAAATTTTCGAAATTCATGGACAGATTTAGGGTGAAAAGTCAGTTTTGCCCTTTTTCCTCGAAAAACGCGATTTTTGAGCATCAAATCAAAATGGTTAAAATATGAAAGTTGTTAAACTTCGTAAAATAAGTCGAAATACACCAAATCCAGAATTTTTAGAAATCCGAAGTAATTTCCCATAAAAATACAAATCCTAAGGACCGGGTCAAACTAAAGTCAACGGTCTACAAAATCTCCAAGGCAAGGAAAAATCCGGTCAAACTCAAATACGCGGTCAAACTAAATCAAATCTCGCTTAAAAAGTTAAACCACGATTAAAACAATGCTAAACAAAAGGATTGGGGTCGGGATCTTACACAACCCCTAAAGGCTAGCACACTTCAGAGGTCAAAAGCTAGGGGGCAATTGTGTGGGGAGATTTCCAGAACCACAGGATTAAGCTAATCACAGCCATCAGATGAGGCTAAGCATTCTCACGTGCCGTCCGCGTGCCATCCACGTGGCACCAATCTCACCCAGGCTACCAAGACAGAGGCCTCGGCCGGACTCAAGCATCTCCGGGCCACTAGCGCCGAACTGGTCCACCCCGGGTGCCATCTCGGCGGGGAGCTCCACCTCGGCTGAGCCACCCCGGGTGCCATCTCGGCAGAAAACTCCACCTCGGCTGAAGAAGCCGGGACAGAAGCCGAAGCAAGAGAGAACCTTCACTTGCGCCCCTCATCCCCCACGTCATCAGGCACGTGGAGGGATAGGGGCACGAGCTAACGGGACAGACGTGACATCCAGCCGCCCACAATCTTCGTCAGATCCTTGACAGGGCGGCATCCAGCGGCTAAGGCCACATCAGGGCAAGGCCCAAGGGCAGATCCGATGGTACCCCTACCGCCAAGGGCGTCCAACATGATCTGGCCCAACAAGACGTGCATTAAATGCGATGTGGGCTGACCCGACGCGCCTTTAATGCATAGTGGGCTGGATTGGACCGCAATTAATGCAATGTGGGCTGATCGTGACTTCCCTGTCGAATCACGGGACCCACACCACAATATCTCCCAAAGATACGTTCCAAACCCTATAAATAGAGGATCAAACCACCATCAAAGGTACGCCATTTTTTCATACACAGAGCCGTTACTCTGTCTCTCTTCTCCCTCTCCTTCCATTGTTCCAGTTCCCACACTGACTTTGGCATCGGAGAGCCTTGCGCCGCCCAGGCCAGGGTCCTCTGACCGTGTGTTCTTCCCTTTCAGGCTTTCGGACGGCATCCAGTCATTCCCAGTCAGCATCATCCATTCCCAGTCAGCACCATCTTCTCGGATAAGTCCTGTAAGGCACCACCTTATTGTGGGTCATTATTTTCTGCACCTACAGTAGTCATCCAAAGAGGATGGAGAACAAAAAGGAGTACATGTCATTCATATTACTTGAAACTGGAATTTTGGCCATACGTTTTCTCCTCATGGATGATTTCAAGTCACAAATATAAAATTCTACCCTTTATTTAAATTTTTAATAGATAGATGGTAGGCTCGATTTGCAAAAGATCGCCCCAGTTGTAGAAATTGGCAATTTGAATATTGAGTCAGCGTTGCAGTTCTAGCTACTGTGAGATAAACTAGAGCATCTTTTATCATACTCTCCTAAGAGAAATAGGCTAGAACATTAGAGGCTGTATGATCTATTTTTTGTGCATTATAATCCGAAGTTCCTTGAAAGGTATATTTAATTGTTGATTTTACATAATATCTTTAGCGTAGTCATATAGTGAAAGATTTACTTATGTAAATGGATTGCAATGTTGCCTTTCACCCCATCAATTTGAAGAATATTGATATTTTGGTTGATTGTTTTGTTGAAGAACACAACTAAAACTCAAAGATGAAGATGATGATGATGACCAGCTAGTTTATTGCATGGGTTCCTCTCTTGCAAGATTGCCTTTCACCCCATCAATTTGTAGAATATTGATTTATTTCAATTTTAAAGTAAACAACATGTTTTATTATGAGTTAACATAGAAGTAATGCAACTAAAACTGAAAACAATCTCCCAAAAAGGGTATTCAAGCCGAGCTCCAAAGCCAAGTTGACTCAAGTTTGGTCACTGGCGCCCCACTTGTAGTCTGCAGCCTCTAGTGTCTCAAGGAACGCCTCAGCCTCTGGGAAATTGGAGGGGGATACAATACCTACAACACCAAGGGTAAAAGAAGTGAGATTTGAAAGGACCTTGCAAGAATAATATATATATATATATATGTATAGATATTCATGTGCATCCATCCCTCACCATATGGTGAGGGACAAACTTAATGGGGCCCACCTAGGGCCTTGCTGATCATGGAACTTGTGGGGGATGGAAAGAGATATCTTGGATGTGTCCATATATCAAGTTTGGGGTCAATCCTATGCCTCTAACCCCTTCATCCATGACTCAGAAAATTAACGACTCTATATTAAAGAAAAAATTTGTCCCTCGATCCAAGGGTCCAATCCATTCTGATAGGTTTTCAATGGATCCAATATAATTTAGGGGGTCCCATGTGTGTAGATGGTTTGGATGTATCATAAAGTTGGCCTTACTATGTTAATATGGTGAGGGATGGACGCACATTAATATTTCTATATATATATATAGAGAGAGAGAGTTACGCTACAAAACTGAAAAATGCCCCTCTTTTAGCCAATGAAAGTGTGACACGTGTCATCAATGATACACTTATCCATTCTCTCTTAAATATTCTCCTAAAATTGTGGATCTTTTATAGATTCTCTTAAATCATTGGCTAATAAATAGGGGCAGAAACTCCCCTTTTGAGATTGGGGAGTTTTTGAGAATTTCTCATATATGTATAAAACATAGTATGAATGCATCAAGTTAGCTTAAAAACGATAAGCATGATTAATGGATAAACATAGGTACAAGAACTAGGCAATAGTGCAAGAATAGAAATATCATGATAAGCCAATATAAACGATGAACTATTGTAAGTAAACATCTAGCAAGAAAGGCACATCCACATAAGCTGGTACCATGGGAGCGACCTCCCTTGAATGAGTTGTCCCTGGGATGCACAGGATGACAAGCTCGGCCAAAATAAGAGATCACGGGAATATCCGTCAAGAGTTGGTAGCAAGCATCAAAGGAGTACCAAGTGGCGTACGTCCACATCAAGACCCAATCTATAGATGGCTAGATATAAATAGCCTCACCACAAGGGATCCAAGCATGTGGCTAGACTCAATCGGTTGAGGGGTACCTTAACTGAAGAATCACGAGGTATAGTGCCTGACTAGGCCTCGCTCGTCTGAGCGAGACTCACATCAAGATGAAGGAATTGCTCCCAATATCTAATTGTCATCTAAGTTCTCAAGCATGCAAGTCCATCCAAATCCATCCACAACTCATCCAAGATAAACTATCAATATCCCATGTCAATACCAAAAGCAGTTTCTCTCCAAGAAGGCCATTGAATAGCCGACCTATGAAAGTCCAAGGGATCCTAACCCTAGAGGGGGGGTGAATAGGGTGATCTACACTTAATGACTAATTATGACCAATTTTAATTTCTTTACAAGTAACTAGTCACATGTGATGATTAACATACAAAATGCGGAAGCTTAAACAAACAATCACCACAAATCAATCAACACTACACAAAGATTTATAGTGGTTCGGCCTCAATGCCTACATCCACTACCGGCTTGTGACTCAACACCCCACCGGATTTCCACTAAGTATGCTTTTCAATAGGCTAAGCAATAACCTCTACAACTATGCTTTTCTAGGCTAAGCAATAACCTTTACACAATGCTTTTCTTAGGCTAAGCAGTAACCTTCACACATAGAAGATTTTCTCTCAAGAAGGTGTCTTCACAAACACTCTAAGAGATTACAATTTAAGCTCAAATAAATTGCCTCTAAATAGGCGGATATGAAATTGTAAAACAAACTGACACAACACACTAAGAAATACAAAGATGAATGCTCATGAGGTGTGTGTGTAGAACTTCAATCAAGATAAAATTAAGTCCAATGAATTTTATGCTTAAAGCATTTCAAAGTTTAAAGCACATAAAAGATATGTTGAAGTCAAATGCAAATCACTTGAACAATTACAATCTTGTTAATGATATGAAAATCTAAAGATCACAAGTTGTATGAAAATGATTAAGACTAATCAAGTGATGCATGTGCAATGTTGTTTTCAAAAACTAATTTAACTAAGGTTTAAATGTATGAAAACAACAAAGAAGATTCAAACAAGAAATAGAATCATGCTAAAGAGGATATCAAAGATTTTCATAAAACATGATTTTTAAAGTTTTAAAAATAAAACTTTGTTTGAACCTAAGTGAAGAATCCTATGATATAAAATCAAAGATTAAAGGAAGAAGAGGATTCAACACATCATAGTTAATATGCTTAAAATCATTTACCAATAATTTAGACAAAGCATAAAACATATGATTAACAAAATGCAAAGCCTACTTGGTAGTTTAACTTCATTAATCCAAGCTTTAGCTTTTCCTAATGACCCATTAGCCTTCCTTAGCTCTTCCCCTTTCTTTGGCCTCAAAATACCTCAAGAAGGGCTCCAAAGATCATCACAAATGGCTAAGGATGGAGTTTCTTTTTATAGAAAAAGTGGTCCAACGGCTCTCAGGTCGGTTAACCGACACTTTGAGTTCGGTTAACCGAACTCAACGGCTAGAAACCCAACGCCGAAAAGCGCCGGTAAAAGTCCAGTTTGGCCGCCGGTAAAAGTCCATAATTCTCAAAAATGAGATTTTCAAAGTGATTTTCTTGGGGGGACTTTGGGCCAATAAACCAAGCATGGAAATATGATTTAAACCAATCCAAGTGCTTAAAAATCATGTAACATAAAAGGCCAAACAAAACTTGAAACATTTAAAACCAATGGCTAGCTTGGTTTATAAAATCTTTTTCAAACTAAAAATGCATCCAATGTTTAAAACCAAAACATGCATAAATCATAAGGTTTACAAGATTTAAAACAATGTATGTATAAATCAAGATTTCTAAAATCAATGCATGTGTGAAGATTCAAATGAATGAATAAGTTGAATGATGCATCCATCAAATTGCAATACAAAATCCTAACAATCTCCCCCTTTGCAATTTGATGGCAAACCTTTCTCAAAACTAATACTTCACACATTGTCTTCAGCTCCTCCTTAACTGGACAAGGCTTGAAATCTTTTTGGATGCTCCTTTGACTTGGCTTGGGCTCTAGCTCTTTTTCATAATTATCCTTTATGCTTGGAGCTTGATCAGTCTTCAAGCTTTCTCTTTATCTTCCTTTCTTTAGACCAAGCATCTTCTTTAACTCCCAAGCTTTCTTTATTTCATTTCTCCCCCTTTGGCTATGCACTCTCCTTTTGGAAAGATGTGCATTCTCTCCCTTTGAGTAGCTTGAATACTCTTTCTCCCCCTTAATTATTTCTCCCTCTTTGCCATTAAACTTGAGAACTTTCTCCCCCTTTGCCATTAAATTGCAAAGGTATCAATTGAAGAGGGGTACCTACACACATAAAACAAGGAAAATACCTTTAGTAGCACCTGTTAACAAAAGGAATCGAAAATGAAATATATAATAGGGCATCATGCATGGGTAAATAGCTAAACGGGTATAGAGCCAATATAAGGGTGAATTTGATCAACTCTAATGCTTCCTTAGAAGGTTTACTCCCCCTCAATCCAAACTTTTCTTTTGTCAAACTTTTGACAAGGATTTAACTAATAGGTGCAAGAAGAAGATGGTTTAACCAATTGAGGGTTAACTTCAAGAGAAGAATTAGATACCAATTGATAATGATAATTGACTATTAAAGTACAAATTGATCAAATTACCAATATAAAGATGCCAATTGACGGATAAGCTATAGGATAATTAAAGAGCAAGGTCAAAATGATATACTAAACATAGCATAAATCATTATAACTATGAAAATCATTATGATATGAAAGTTTTGAATTCATTTCATACAATCATTGGATATAACTATCATGCACAAGATGAATGAAATGAAGTTCAATCATGAAGCCTACCTCACCATTAACCAACTAAGATTATGAAAACATAAACATGGTGGTCATGAGATTTACCTATAAGAGCATGAGACGTGGCAATCATGAAGATTATGATGCTAAAGGAATGTGACATGGAACATAAGACATATAACTATTAAGATCAATCCAATGTACACAAGGTCTATCACAAACGTAAGATATGATATCAATTGGATATAGATACTAATTGAAAATGATACCAATTGATTACCAATTGAATATGAAACAGGATTAAGAGCATGTATGTGACAAACACAAAAATCTAAAAAGCATCATAAAATGATCATTCATCGCTTTTAATGATATGACTAATGAGCATAGTGATGAACAAGAGAAATTGCATAAAAGGATATAACTTTGTAAAGCATGCAATTTTCAAAGTGTCAAGATCATATGAATTCAACATCTAAGACATCCATCAAACAATAGATATAATTAAGAAATACAAGGAATGGATTTCAAAGAGGTTCATATGATCAAGCACACTACTATGAAGTTGAAACATGTATAAAGAATGATACCAAAAAGAAAAATACACATGAATCAACATCATAACCATCCATTAAAAAATAACTAGAAAGCATAAAAGATGGGTTTTTGAGTTCTAGTATGGTTTTTACAAATGTAAATAAGATCACAACCATACAAGAAACTAATAGACATTTGCATATAAAAAGAAAGAAACTAAAAGATGCAAATTGCCTATAACAACATTCATTTCCATTTAAGTTAAGATAACTAAATGCATGAGGAAATAAAAACAAGGAACATGCTTTGATGTTTATAACTAAAAATGTTTTAAAGTAT
Source organism: Litsea cubeba (assembly GCA_012931725.1). Classification (NCBI taxonomy): domain Eukaryota; kingdom Viridiplantae; phylum Streptophyta; class Magnoliopsida; order Laurales; family Lauraceae; genus Litsea; species Litsea cubeba. The sequence continues at coordinate 76,160,765 of CM022946.1, read as the reverse complement.
TTCCAATCATACAATCTTCAAATCATTTTAATAAACAAAATCCAACAATGAGCATAAAGAGTATGATTTTGAAGATAACACTTTTTCAACTTGCATTTTAAAAGATATAACTTATTTGAAACACATACAAGTTGGTTTTTCAAAAAATAATTTTCCATATGAAAATATAACTTAGAAATCTATGGAAAAACTAAATTGTTTCAAATCATTTGTTTTTCAAAACAAATCTTACTAATACATCCAAACAAATGATTTTACAATATCAATTGATTATGAAAGATCTAGCTAATAAAGCTTTGAAACCATAATCAATTGAACATGTATAGAATTGCAAGAGATATAACTAAATGAACAAGAAGCAAATCTAACATGTTGAAAATATAATCAAATGATTTTGAAAACCATGATATGTAACTAGATAAGTACATGAAGACAAAATCAATTAATTATAAAGAAACATTGCATTTTAAATAAATGTAACTAAGAAAGAACCAAAATGCAAATGCAACAATATGACCAACAAAAGGATTTAACTAAAAAGGATTGGTTGGTCAATGAGGTCCAAGGCCTTAAGGTTTGACTATGTAACTAACTTTTGGAATCCACCTACGGTCTTGGGAGGGTTGGTCTTTGAGGTCCATCTTAAAAGTCTTACCAACTATCGGAGATTTGACTTGATAAATTTTCAATTTAGACTTATCACCATGATGTTTAGATTTAACTAAATTTAGCTTAGATTGGTGATTAGTCTTTTGGGGTTGGTAACTTTTCTTCTTAGGGGATTGAGCCGTTTTTCTTTTCTTCTTATCTTCTCCCTTTATTTGACTTTTGAACTTTGCAACTTTATTCAAAAGTTCTTTCATTTGAGATATGGGAGGTAGGTTGAGAAGCTTTTTGTTGATAGATTCTTTTAAAGTTGGTTTTACTTGTTTAACCTTTTTAGAATCTATTTTAGGAGACTCCTTTTTAATTGATTTTACTTGTTTGGTCTTCTTGGAGTCTTCCTTGATTTTTAGTGTCTTATCCATCAAAGAGTTTGATTTTACTTTCTTTGGTTCAAAGATGGGTTTAGACACATAGCTTCTTCTTTGTTTGCACTCAAACCTAAAATGTCCTTCAATGCCACAATAATTGCATTTAGTCATGGGCAAAGAAGTGTGAGTGCTAGAGAATGAGGACTCACATTTCACAAATGTGTTGGTGAATTTAGGGTCATGTGTAATATTCCTATCATATCCAAGACCCGTCCTATCTCCTTTTGATTTACCCAATTTAAATAAATTTTCAAAATTTTCTTCACTATGGGTAAATTTGCACTCATATTTATGTTTGTAGGTTTCAAGTTGAGTGACTTGGTTTTTAAGGGTAGAATTTTCAAGTTTAACTTTTGTTAGTTCTTGTTCAATTCCCTTAAATTTATTTAGCTCTTCATGGGCAAGTTTTAATTCAAATTTAATTTCATTAATAACATTGGATCCAAGTTCTAAAGTGCTTATCTTAATTTGTGCATTAGATAAATTTTCCTTAGAGATATTCAACTTGGATTCTAGGTTGTTAATGTTTTCATCTTGCCTTTTTAATTGATCTCTTAGTTTTGAATTTTCCTTATTAAGATTATCATAATCTATCTTCGATTCTCTTATGTCATCTTTAATATTAGATAGATTATGTAAAGAGATCATGAACTTAGATTCTACACAATTTATTAATTCATGTTTTTCTCTAAGTTCATCTTTTGAAGAGACTAATTCTTGGTTTAGTCTTTTAGATTCTTCTTTTAATCTTCTATTCTTCTTAGAAAGCTCTAAGGATAATGTGCACAAATCCTCATAAGCTTCTTCAATGTCATTATCATTTTCATCATTTTCTTCCTCTTTTAATTCAAATTGAGAATCTTTAAATTCATTGTTTGAATCTACAAAGTCTAAACTAGTGGAATCCATTCTTATGATTTTCATGGAGGCACAACACTAGGGTTTTAACTCTAGGTTTTTACACCTAGTCAAGAGTTCCAAACACTTGATCCTAATATAGAGCACGAGGCTCTGATACCAATTGAAAGTCCAAGGGATCCTAACCCTAGAGGGGGGGGGGGGGGGGGGGGGTGAATAGGGTGATCTACACTTAATGACTAATTATGACCAATTTTAATTTCTTTACAAGTAACTAGTCACATGTGATGATTAACATACAAAATGCGGAAGCTTAAACAAACAATCACCACAAATCAATCAACACTACACAAAGAATTATAGTGGTTCGGCCTCAATGCCTACATCCACTACCGGCTTGTGACTCAACACCCCACCGGATTTCCACTAAGTATGCTTTTCAATAGGCTAAGCAATAACCTCTACAACTATGCTTTTCTAGGCTAAGCAATAACCTTTACACAATGCTTTTCTTAGGCTAAGCAATAACCTTCACACATAGAAGATTTTCTCTCAAGAAGGTGTCTTCACAAACACTCTAAGAGATTACAATTTAAGCTCAAATAAATTGCCTCTAAATAGGCGGATATGAAATTGTAAAACAAACTGACACAACACACTAAGAAATACAAAGATGAATGCTCATGAGGTGTGTGTGTAGAACTTCAATCAAGATAAAATTAAGTCCAATGAATTTTATGCTTAAAGCATTTCAAAGTTTAAAGCACATAAAAGATATGATTGAAGTCAAATGCAAATCACTTGAACAATTACAATCTTGTGAATGATATGAAAATCTAAAGATCACAAGTTGTATGAAAATGATTAAGACTAATCAAGTGATGCATGTGCAATGTTGTTTTCAAAAACTAATTTAACTAAGGTTTAAATGTATGAAAACAACAAAGAAGATTCAAACAAGAAATAGAATCATGCTAAAGAGGATATCAAAGATTTTCATAAAACATGATTTTTAAAGTTTTAAAAATAAAACTTTGTTTGAACCTAAGTGAAGAATCCTATGATATAAAATCAAAGATTAAAGGAAGAAGAGGATTCAACACATCATAGTTAATATGCTTAAAATCATTTACCAATAATTTAGACAAAGCATAAAACATATGATTAACAAAATGCAAAGCCTACTTGGTAGTTTAACTTCATTAATCCAAGCTTTAGCTTTTCCTAATGACCCATTAGCCTTCCTTAGCTCTTCCCCTTTCTTTGGCCTCAAAATACCTCAAGAAGGGCTCCAAAGATCATCACAAATGGCTAAGGATGGAGTTTCTTTTTATAGAAAAAGTGGTCCAACGGCTCTCAGGTCGGTTAACCGACACTTTGAGTTCGGTTAACCGAACTCAACGGCTAGAAACCCAACGGTCTTAATTTTTGAAAAACTGCTTTTAGCGGCGGCCGAAAAGCGCCGGTAAAAGTCCAGTTTGGCCGCCGGTAAAAGTCCAGAATTCTCAAAAATGAGATTTTCAAAGTGATTTTCTTGGGGGGACTTTGGGCCAATAAACCAAGCATGGAAATATGATTTAAACCAATCCAAGTGCTTAAAAATCATGTAACATAAAAGGCCAAACAAAACTTGAAACATTTAAAACCAATGGCTAGCTTGATTTATAAAATCTTTTTCAAACTAAAAATGCATCCAATGTTTAAAACCAAAACATGCATAAATCATAAGGTTTACAAGATTTAAAACAATGTATGTATAAATCAAGATTTCTAAAATCAATGCATGTGTGAAGATTCAAATGAATGAATAAGTTGAATGATGCATCCATCAAATTGCAATACAAAATCCTAACAACCTAGCCCAATACACGAGTAATACATCCTTTATCATCACATAGAATGTCACCTCTAGGTAAACCCCTAGGTTAAGGTCGTCTTTATCATCTTTTAATTAATAATTAAAGGTATCAAGACATGTAAACAATTCCTAGGATAAGAGGTCAATGATAACAAAGCAATGCAAGTCCTCTTATCAATATCATTCAAGGAGCGAATATGAGCAACCAACCTAGGTCAATGTTGTTCTTCGGGAATAAGTGGTAGGTTAGTCAACACAATGGTCAGATAGCGCATCGGATACCATTTAATTAAGTCTTGGTGCCCTGATGGTCAAAGACATCCAAAGATTCCCGATCTCACCATTCCCTTGACCTAACTTCACATTCCATACCCTACATTGACCAACTGATGACCAAATGCTAAGCTCAACCATCTTGTCATAAATCCTCTAATCATAGGCCATTAGATAGATTAAGGGGCCCCGTGATAGGTGTTAGGGGCAAAAGATACAAATTCTATACTCTAGGCAAAAACAGGCTTACGATTAGTCGTAGCCCTGCCACAGCTAGCTGTGAGGCTGCCGTAGAACAAAATACCCATTTTCACGCTAATAAAAAAGCTAGTCGAAGTAGATTCATGGTTAGCTTTTCTGGGAGCTTACTGCCATGGTTTTAAAAATTGGCCGAGTCCGAGTCGACTCGGACTCGGCACTTACGAAGTTGAGTCTACATGACTCGGACTCGGCTCAAGTTAAAAATAAAAAAACTGAAAAAAAAAGTTTCTTTTGTAAAAATAGTTTAAATAGAGTGAGGGAAAGGCTCTTTTAATGGCAAAAAAACATTGGGAAAGGGTTTCTGGTTTTGGGGTTGGAGAGAGAGAGAGAGAGAGAGAGAGATATGCTGGCCTAGTGCAGTGCTCTGTTACTGCTGTTGGTGCAGTGCTGCTGCTGCTGCTGTTGGCCTGCTGCTGCTTTTGCAGTGCTATTGCTGGTGCTACTGCTCTACTGCTGGGAGCCTGGGACTGTTGTAGTGCTGCTGATGCTGGTGATGTCTGGTGCTTTGCTACTGGTAGTCTGGTACACTGGTCTTCTCTCTCCTCTTTTCTTTCTTTCTTTCTTTTTTTTCCTTTTCTTTTCTTTTCTCTTGCTGATGTTGCTTTGTTATTGGTGCGGGTTTTCTTCTTCTTCCTCCTCATTCTCTTCTTCTTCTTCTTCTTATTGTATTTTCTCTCCCTTTTTTAGTCAGCTGTGGCTGGGCTGGGCTGGGAGTAGGGTTCATGTTTTATTTATTTTTTTCTTATTTTTTTCAAGTCTCTTTGTTCTGAAGTGGATGGATCGCGACTCGGGTGAGTCCCATGCGACTTGCCCGAGTAGAGCGAGTCGACTCGGGCTCGGCCATGCCCGAGTCGGGTCCCAAGTCCTGATTTTTAAACCATGCTTACTGCTAGCCGTAAATGATGTGCGGCTCGCCGTAACTTCCCAAAATTCACACCCTTCAAGTGCGATTTGATTTGAAACCCTTTCAAATCACCTCCAATTCCATCCAAACTTTGTACAAACATTTCTTACACCATTCCACACTATTCCCCGTCATCAAATCAAATAATTCAAAGGTCCTCCATTAAATTAGGGTTCCAAACATTCATTAGGGTCTAAAACATCAAAAGAGCATAGAAAAGAAGGAATTCTACAATCAAACATCAAGATCAATTCAATTTAATATAAGAATCAAGAAAGATAAACATGCATGCTATGTAATTCATATATTATACTTGCCTTGGTCTCCAAATTGGGCAAAACTCTCCAATCCAAAGTCTTAAGCCAAGAAACCCCCAAAATCACTCCAAAAACCCAAATCCAAGGGAGAAATGGGGCTCTATTTCAACAAGAATTCAACAAAAGATGCTTGAATTGGAATTAGGGTTTGAAACTTACCTTGATAGAGAGCTAAGGAGAGATTCAATGAGAAATGAGAGATGAGGGCTTGGAATCTTGTCTTGATGATGATCTTCAAGGGATTCTACCGATGGATTGCTTGATCTTGCCCTAGAAGCTTGTAGAGATGTGTGTGTGAGAGTGAGAGTGAGAGTGAGAGTGAGAGCGGAAAGAGGGGGGAGGAGAAAAAGAAGGGAGGGGGGCCTCCATAGAGAGAAATGGGTTGGTTTTGTTGCTATAAAGGGAAGGTTCAAATGACCAAAATACCCTCCACTTAAGTTATGTTCAACGAAGCTTGAATAAGGGCAATTTGGGAAACTCAAGGAAAATCTCATTTTCTCCTAAGGACCCTACAATTAATCTACCCACCACAAAGGGCCCTCCCTCCCAAACTCTCTAAAATTACAAACACCCCCTACAACTCTCCCAAAATCTCCAATAAACCCCGAATCTCTACACCTAAGCCCAAAACCCATTAAAATACTCAAAACTAGGCGCCTAACCCAACTAAACACCTTCCAAAACACACAAAAACACAATTGATTAATATAATAATAGCTAGAAATGATTGGGAACTTACAACTTTCGTTTGATCCTACTTGGGGTGCATAGACATTAATGATATGTATTATGTCTTTAAAACTAGTTTTATTTTTGTAGATATATCACCTAATCTCTTTACCCCTACAATCTCCTTTTGAAAATCATTGTCTACTACCATACCTACTCCTTTTTGGTATTGTTCTTCCCCACGTAGTACATTTTGTAGCCATCAGTGAGCTCTGTAGCTTTATTTCCTTTCTACTTCGTCTCCCATAGATAGGCTGTATTAATTCTTCTTCTTTTCATTGCATCAACCAACTCCATGCTCATACCTATCAAAGTTCCTATATTCCAAGTAGGGCAAGTTGAATCCTTCTCTTCTTCTGGTCTAACTTCTTTACCAGCACTCATCCAGACCAGTGCATGAATCCTTGATTTAGATAAGATATTAGCAAGATAATTGATTGATGTATGATTGATTTATTAAGGTACTTTATTGATATTTAATCAATTTCATGGAAGAGAGAGAATTCTATCTGGTGCCTAATAGGCACCATTCCCCAACCCTCTACAATACCTTCTAATCTCTCATTTGAAAACGAATGATAACTCTCTTTCCCAATCACTGTTGGGAAGCAATCGTTTTCCTTCATTGGTATGCACCAAGTAACCTAGAATTAAGCAACTTAATATGGACAGGACTTAAAACTCGCAAGCGCACAAGATCACTATGTAGTGTAGTGAATTGTAAGTACAATGTCGATCCCACGAAGACTTGTGATAAAACAATGTCAAAATTAATTAAAAATCAGAATATTAAATGGAATAATGGAATGATGAAAGATTGAATTAAACTAATAAAAATAGTAATTTAAACTATAAAAAAACTAAATGGAAAGTAACCTAAAACTCAACTAGTATGAGAATTAAAAAACAGTAATAATGAATGAACTAGGGTTTCATCTACTCCCCTAACCAATCATATGCATGTCCCTTATTATCTTTTAATAAAAAATCAGATTTTATTAGTGACATCTATCAACCTAGACCATGGCATATGCGTCTAGATTATTATTCCCCTAAACCTAATTCATGAATGGCATACTACATGAATTGCTCATTATGATGCAAAAACTAAGCATGGCATATGTCCTAGTCAAAACAAATATAATATGCATAAAACAATGGGAAAGATAAATGCATGAGTCTAAGCATGGCATATACTTAGATTATTCATGGTTCTAAACCGTAGATGCTTAACATCAAGATCAATCAAAATTAAGTTAGCTACTCTTAAAATTAATTGAACATCACATGGTTGGCATGGCATATACACAACTCATCAAGTAAAAACATGGTTTAGAATCTCATCTAATAAACTGAAATTTGAATTAAAAGACGCCAAAAGAGACTACATAGAACTAGGCTAGGGTTTCAATTACACCCTAGTCCTAAAAAGTTTGGCTACTCATGTCTTTAATGAAAATCAACATAAATAGAGTCATAAGAAGAAAAACTAGAAGTTTGAAGAAGAAGAAGATGTCGGCCAGCAGCTTGTTCCTCTTTTCCTCGCTCCAAAAGCTCTCCAAAAATATGCTCCAAGGGTGCTGTACTGCAGCTATGTTATGGGATGATGGTGGCTGGACTTGGCTGGGATGATGGTGGCTGAATTACTGTTCACGTCCACTCCCTTCATGCTGCTAAACAGGCCCAATGTAAAGAAATAGGCTAACTTTGTTTGACTCTAGCAGCCCCTTTGTTTGACAATGTACAACCCCTTTGTTAGACTCTAGCAGCCCCTTTGTTTGACAATGTACAGCCCCTTTGTTAGACTCTAGCAGTCCCTTTGTTTGACAATGTACAGCCCTTTTGTTAGACTCTATCTCAATTAATGTGTATAAATGTATCCTTAGTTCATTCAATGAAGATAGAAATTCTCTTGCAAACTTTCTCTCTTGTATGCTTCTAGTTTGTGTTCTAAATATTCTTACGGAGCTACTGATTCATGTCCTATCATTCTAAGTTTCCTCAAGTTTCAAGGACCTATAGATCCTCCCTGCTTCCACCTCTGGAAGCTCTTGGTGTATCTCCAATCATCTCCGATCGGCTCCGATCATCTCAGTTCATCTCAGATCAGGTGTGGCCCACCTAAGATCGTCTTCAACACCTCTGCGGAACCAGCCCAAGTTGGTCGACTGGAAATCTCAATTATTTTGGTGATTTTTTAAGAATTTTTTTTCTATTCCCAGGTAGGTCTTCTATTGCATTCAGTGAATCATTAAGTTTATTAATCTGATTTCATCTTAGTCTTTGACCGGTATTGCTTTAAGATGGAAAAATCTGAGGTTACCTTGATTCGGTTCACGGGAAAAAAATTACCCCGTTTGGTCGTTTCAGTTCCAAGTATACCTTGAAGCTAAAGAATTGTGGGGCTATATTTCTGGATCTGGCCCTAAACCCATTGAAGATGAGAAGAAGATCTCCTCTTGGCATACTAAAGATGCCAAAATAAAAAACCGGATTCTGGGATCCGTTGAGCCTCATCTGATAATGAACCTCAAACCCTACCCCACTTCTATAGAAATGTGGGAGTATCTCCAACAAGTATACCATCAAGATAACTCTGCACGTCAATTTCATCTTGAATGTGCAATTGCTGAATATTCACAAGGGACCTTGTCTATCCAAGACTTCTATTCGGGATTCCGGACCCTATAGTCGGAATACGATAGTATTAAGTATGCAGGTGTGGCTGCCAACGTTTTGATCGTCATTCGCGATCTTCAGGCCTCTAGTCACCGAGATCAATTTTTGATGAAATTACGGAATGAATATGAAAGTGTTAGCTCTGCCCTGATGAATCGGATGCCTCTACCTTCCTTGGTTGTCTGCTTGAATGAACTCTTACGCGAGGAACAGCGCATGGCAACCTCGGCCCAGATAGCTCAACAAAAGACTGAGATCTATTCAGTCGCGTTCTCAGCAACTAAAGCCCCTCAGCTTCCGCATCGCGACTTGAGCAAAACACAGTGCTACAGTTGTCAAAAATTTGGGCATCTTGCCACTCAATGCAAACAGAAAATCTGCAGTTACTGTAAAAAATCGGGACATATCATCTCTGAATGTCGCCGCCGTCCATAATGTCCATCTCCACAGTATCAGACTTCACAGTACCAGAATTCCCAGCATCAGGCTCCACAGTATCCGGCTTCGCAGTCTCAGACTCCACATTCTCAGCCTCCACATGCTTATGTTGCTTCTTCTGTTATGCCTGCTCCTACATTAGCACCCTCACAGCCTGGGTCCTCATCTTCTCTGACTCCTAAAATGGTTCAACAGATGATTGTCAATGCCCTCTCTGCTTTTGGTCTCTCAGGTAACACACCTTCATCTTCTACTTGGTTTGTTTATTCTGGGGCGTCTAATCATACGACTTATTCCCGTACTCCACTCTCCAATATGCAACCATACAATGGCAGTCTTCAAATCCAAACTGCTAACGGAGGAAATGTTCCCATTACTGCTCTCAGCGATATATCTAGTCCAATCCCATTGAAAAATGTTTACCTTTGTCCCAATTTAACTTCAAACCTATTGTCCGTCGGGTTGAAAATAATTGTAACATCTATTTTTCTTCTTCTGGTTGTGTTGTGCAGGACCAGATGTCCGGGAAGGAGATCGTGAGGGGGCCTAAGTGTGGACGCTTGTTTCCGCTGGGTTTTTCTAAAGTTTCTAGTAATATATTTGACAAAAATGTGTTTTGTTTTTCTATTAGAGATAACTGCCAATTATGGCATAAAAGACTCGGACACCCTAATTCGAAGGCTTTGTCTCTTATGTTAAATTCTGGCTTATTAAATAAATCTCTTGGCTTCTCTTCTTGTGTACCTTTTGATTGTGCTACTTGTAAAATGGGAAAGAGCAAACTCTTCCTTTTCCTCTTTCCACTTCACAAAGCACTCAGTGTTTTGATCTAGTTCATAGCGATGTATGGGGAATTGCTCCCGCTCTTTCTCATGCTCACTATAAATATTTTGTCACTTTTATTAATGATTTTAGTCGGTTCACAAGGGTTTACTTTCTGCATTCCAAATCTGATGTTTTTAATGTTTTTAAAATGTCTTTAGCTTATGTTAAGACTCAATTCTCCACCTGTATCAAAATCTTGCAATCTGATTCGGGTGGCGAATATGTGTCCTCTGATTTTCAAAAGTTTTTGCAAACAAAGGCATTATTTTTCAGCGAACTTGTCCTTATACTCCACAGCAAAATGGAGTCGCTGAAAGGAAAAATAGACATCTCCTTGATGTCACTCGTTCCCTTCTTCCTGAATCATCGGTTCCTACTCGTTTTTGGGTTGAGTCACTGGCTACGGCAACTCATCTTATAAATTGTATGCCTTCACCATCTATTCAAAATCAGAGCCCTTATTACAGATTGTACCAGACATCTCCTTCTTATGACGATCTTCATGTTTTTGGCTCCATTTGTTTTGTACACTTGCCTCCTTCTGAGAGAACCAAACTAACCGCACAATCAGCTCAGTGTGTGTTTTTAGGTTATGCACCTTTTCAAAAAGGGTTCCTTTGCTATGATCCGTGCATTCGCCGCTTACGGACCTCTAGGAATGTCGTTTTTTTTTTTAAATCAGTATTTTTTTCAAAAACACCTTGAACCTCCTGACTCCTCATTGGTGTCTTTACCTGGTTTTTCCGACAACGCATCAGTTATTCGTTTTAATCCTAAATTTGTGTATCAACGACGGAACAGAGAAGTGCCTACCAGGGATCCCCCTCCTGATCTTCCTCCGGCATCCGGTCCACCTCCGGCACTTGATCCATCTGCACCTTCTTCATTGCGTCACTCCACTCGCATCTCAGTACCACCAGACCGATATGGGTTTTCCCATACTTCCTTAATGGCCACTTTGTACTCTTCTTCCATTCCCTAGTCCTATTCTCAGGCTGTGCAGGACAAATGTTGGAACCAGGCTATGCAAGAAGAATTAGATGCTTTAGAGAACAATCATACGTGGGATATTGTCCCCTCTCCTGTGGGTGTAAAGCCTATTGGCTGCAAGTGGATTTTTTCTCTCAAGTTAAAATCAGATGGCACTCTCGATCGATATAAGGCGCGCCTAGTTGCTCTCGGAAATCGGCAGGAATATGGAATTGATTATGCTGAAACTTTTGCTCCTGTCGCCAAGATGACCACTGTCCGCATCATTCTTGCTGTTCCTGCATCTCAGTCATGGCCTCTTTATCAAATGGATGTCAAAAATGCATTTCTTCATGGTGATCTTAAAGAAGACGTTTATATGCGTCTACCTCCGGGGTCCTCAGCTGGGAAGGGTATGGTTGCTAAGCTCCGTCGCTCCCTCTATGGTTTGAAGCAAGCTCCTTGCGCTTGGTTTAAGAAATTTCACGATGCCCTTCTCCGCTTGGATTTTCATCCTAGCCAGTATGATTTCTCCATGTTCTTACATCATGCTCCGTCCGGGATTACTGTGCTTCTGGTCTACGTTGATGACATTGTCATTACTGGTCCTAATGCACGAATGATTCAAGAACTTCAAGCTTCCCTTCATCAGACATTTCAAATGAAGGATCTCGGACCCTTACACTATTTCCTCGGCCTTGAAGTTCATCAATCGCCTGAAGGTATATTTCTAAACCAGCACAAATACACGGTTGATCTCATTGACTTGGCTGGCCTTACTTCTTCAGCTCCAGTCGATACGCCAATTGAATTAAATGTCAAACTCAGTAAGGAGGACGGTGACCTTCTTCCAGATCCTACTGCATATCGCCAGTTAGTGTGTAGCTTAATCCACCTCACGATCACGCATCCTGATATCTCCTTTGCGGTCAATCTCATGAGTCAGTTCATGACTACTACTCGTCATCTTCATCTGGCTGCTGTTCGTCGCATCATTCGGTACCTTATTCGCACACCGACTCGCAAGTTGTTTTTTCCATCAAACAATCCTCTCTCTCTCAAAGCTTATTCAGATGCTGATTAGGCCGGCTGTCCGGATACTCGCAGATCAACCACAGGATGGTGCATGTTCTTGGGTAACAGTCTGATTTCCTGGAAATGTAAGAAACATGACAAAGTTTCCAAATCCTCTACCGAGGCTGAGTACCGAGCTATGTCTGCTGCCTGCTCAGAAATACTTTGGCTCTGTGGTCTGCTCTCTGACATTGGAATTCCTGCAGAAGGAGCTACCCCCCTCTATGCAGATAATACAAGTGCAATTCGGATTACTGAAAATCCGATTTTTCATGAACGTACTAAACACATCGAAGTTGATTGTCACTTCATCCGAGATGAGTTTAAACATGATGTCATCAGCCTTCCACATGTCTCCACTGAGCTTCAACTTGCTGACATTCTTACCAAAGGACTTCCCAAACCACGCCATCAGTTCTTGGTTGGCAAATTGATGCTTGTTGATTCTCCCGCATCAATTTGAGGGGGGTGTTAAATAGGCCCAATGTAAAGAAATAGGCTAACTTTGTTTGACTCTAGCAGCCCCTTTGTTTGACAATGTACAACCCCTTTGTTTGACAATGTACAGCCCCTTTGTTAGACTCTAGCAGCCCCTTTGTTTGACAATGTACAGCCCCTTTGTTTGACAATGTATAGCCCCTTTGTTAGACTCTAGCAGCCCCTTTGTTTGACAATGTACAGCCCTTTTGTTAGACTCTAGCTTAATTAATGTGTATAAATGTATCCTTAGTTCATTCAATGAAGATAGAAATTCTCTTGCAAACTTTCTCTCTTGTATGCTTTTAGTTTGTGTTCTGGATATTCTTACACATGCTATTTATAAATCTTGCAGCAGCCCCTTTTAGCAAGTAGTTCCCTTGTAGAAATAGATCTCCAACTTTCTTTATTAGTATGCTTCCTAATTAGATTAGAATAGGAGTCTTCTTTTCTTGATTAGAAAAACTTTCTAAATCTGATCCCACTTGTATCTTCTAATTTGACTTGGATTCTTGCTTCAAACTTTCCTTATTTTTCTCCTTGTTCTTCTCTATTCTTGGGCTCCACTTTAACTTGAATAGGACTTTCTAAATTCTGAAATTCAGCTCTTTGCAATAGGTGTGGGGCCCCTTTTGGGCGTGTAACATGTAGTTGGGTTTTTTTTTCTTCTTTCTTTCTTTCTTTCTTTCACTTTCCTTTTTGATTTCTGATATGAGTCTCCAACACTTTCCTTTTTGGGCTCGTTTTTAATTTTGAATTTTAAATCCGTAAAAGAATAGGGAGGGCCCACTTGACTCTCTCAATTAATCAATTACTGAAATTTCTTCTCTTTTGGCTCCTTTTGACCTTTTCATAAAAAAATTGAAAGACAATGTAAAAACAAATAAAATAACAATGAACTAGCACAAGATAAACCAAATATTAGGGTTCAAATTATAAACAATTAAGCACTTATCAAGTTCCCCCCAACTTACTTTTTGCTAGTCCTCGAGCAAAATAATAAAATAAACAAGGTAGAAAATTAAAACACTAAAATATGAAACCTATCCTTCCACCATTTGTCTCAGAGATGTCTGATCAATACATGATTCAAAGAAGCAAGAGTCTCAACTAGTTAACAATCCACATGCTTAAAGGGTTATGTGTAAAACAATACCATCATAACTTTCAGTTTAGGCTTTCACACAACCAAACAATCATTTTTTCAAATTAGTCTAACTTCAATCCTCACCATGCATACACTCACAATAAAACACTCAATAATCGGCTAAGAGTGAACAGACAATGATCTCAGGAAAAATACCACATGCTTGAAGTGAAATCACACACCATAGGCTCCCATTCCATCTCATCTCCACACTGGGACTACACTTCACCTAGAATCAATTAGGACTTTTACACAGGTTATCATGGGACTAGGGTGAAGGGCTAAGAATGAACGGAAATGGATAACAAGATCTAAGGAATTTGCATAGAATCGCACTTCTGGTTCCTTTTACACTTCTGATTTTGACGGTTAAGGCTTGCATTTTGGAATTTTCACATTGTTGAGTCACACGTGTACCCTCCTTTATTCTTTTTTTTTTCGTTTTCTTTTTTCTTTTTTTTTCAGCTAATTACATTGAAACTATGGAGTGGCAGGGTAACGGTACCCTTTCTTCTTCTTTTTTTTTTGTAATTTTTGGACTATAACGACTCTCGTAATGACTCTATCTTAACTAAGACTCTTCCCCCAAACTAAAATTAAACATTGTCCCCAATGTTGCAAAACAAAGGTAAGAAGGAAACACAAAAAACAAAATAGAAAAGTAAATAGATGGACAAGAAAAAGGGTAAAAGAACTCAGCTGGATATGGAGTGCATCGCCAGATCTGAATCACCATCCTCGACTTTTCCTTGCAAAGATCTGGGCTACCTCCCAGTAGTGCTTGCTTTATAGTCTACAGCCAGACTGTACTTCTCTATCAAGCTGAAGGGAATTCTGTGAATGTAATCACATCCACATCCTTGTCAAAAATCTGCTCCCAATAGGGTTTGACCCTATGTCCATTGACTTTGAACTTGTTACCATTCTTTGGATTATAGATCTCAGTAGCCCTATGCTCAAATACCTGAGTGACATCGAAGGGGTCAATGAATGGTAGTGGGAAATGATACTTGAGATGTTCAGGTAATGGCTTCAATTCTAACTCTGGTGCTTTTATAACAGAAGGAACGGGTTGCTTTGTGGAAGAACCAAGAATTTCATAAAAGTTAGAAAATTTGCTTGGAATGGAGGGGAATACTTCTAGTTGATTGACAATCTCCATAAGTGTTGCCTCAAGTTCAGCACCATCGCGCACGATTTCAGATTTGATGAGGCCTTGCTGAATGCATGTGGCCAACTCCTCCTTGCACCCATGTGCTCTTGGAAACACCTTTACTATAGCCTGCTCAATTACCTCAATCTGAAAGCAATCTTCACCTCTCGGCATTTTCATAGCTTCGAACACTTTGAACTCAATCTTCTGCCCATTGACCTTCATTTCAACCGTGCCTTTCTATACATCTATCTTTGAACCCGCAGTGGCTATGAAAGGCCGGCCAAGTATAATAGAAAGGTGGTCAGCCGGTGATACACTCTCCATGTCCAATACCACAAAGTCAGCAGGTAATATGAGTTCTCCTACCTTCACCCAAATGTCCTCCAAAATGCCCCTTAGGTGCTTCACACTCCTATCCACCAATTGCAAAGTAATTGAAGTTGGTTTGAGCTCTCCCAAACCCAGATACTCATAGACTGAGAATGGCAGCAAATTGATACTCGAACCCAATTCTAGTAAAGCTTTCTCAAATGTATGCTCTCCTATCTTGCAAGGTATAGTAAAGCTCCCAGGGTCCTTCAGTTTTAGAGGAAGCTTTGTTGAAAGAATTGCACTGACTTCCTCAATTAACTTAACCTCTTCATGATCTCTAAATCTCCTCTTATTTGTGAATAATCCTTTGATAGACTTTGCATAAGAGGGTATCTGCTTGATAGCATCAATCAGCAGAATGTTAATCTCTACCTTCCTTAGAGTCTCGAAGATGTCTTGCGTGAACTGACTTTTCTTCTCCTGTCTCAACCTCAGAGGGTAAGGTGGAACTAGTCTCTCTTTGGCGCTATAGAAGTTGTTTCCTGAATAGGAGTGGCCGCATTGTCTGTGCTCTTCTTATTACATTTTTGATTCACATCAGTCTCAATTTGCAGTGCACTATCATGTGGCTCAATGTTTACAGTTCTCGGATTTTCATGTGGCCCATTCACGCTGGTGTCTATGGCTGTACCATGCTGCCTCATTCTCCTGTAGACCTTCTCTGGCTCTTTGGTGACGATAGTTATGGCCTTCAGATGCTCATGATTTTTAGGGTTGATTTCATTCTGACTTGGAAACTTACCGTCCTCCCTCTTGCTCAAGGCATTAGCTATTTGACCCACCTGTGCTTCCAGCTTGGCCAAACTCTGCTGAGTATTTGTAATTGTTTGGTTATGTTGCTAGAAAGTAGCCTGAGATGACTGAATAAACTAGGACACCGAACTTTTGAACTCATCTTCCTGTGGCTTTTGTGCACTGTTCTGAGAAAAGTTGTTATTCTGGGGGCATTGGTAGCTTCTCTGCTGTCCTTGATACTGGTTCTGATTCCCTTGATTTCCTTGATTGTCCTGATTCCCTCCCCAAGAAAAGTTTGGATGATTCCTCCATCCATAATTGTAGGTATTGCTGTACGGATTGTTTTGCTTAGGAAAAGAGTTACCCACATAGTTTATGTTCCTGGTTTGTAAAAGATGACATGGGGCAGCATTCAGTAGCATGGTTTGTGTGAGAACATATAGCACATACTTCCTTTGGTGTATGTCCTTGCATGCTGTTGGAAGCCATTGCTTTGATGAGCATGTCCATTTTGTTATCCATTGCCGCCATCTGGGCAGCTATATTTCCTTGAGACTGGATCTCATATATTCCTTGCTTCTTACCCATCTGTCTGTTTCTACAAGAAAATTATTGTGAGTTTTCACAAAGAGTTTCAAAGAGATCATGAGCTTCCTCACTATTTTTCTCCATCAGGGCCCCTCCACACCCAGAGTCAACTATTCCCTTATTAAGGTCGTTCAGTCCTTCATAGAAAGCTTGAACCTGATCATCTTTGGTGAGGTTGTGATGTGGACACTTCAATAATAAATCCTTAAAATGCTTCCACGCTTCCCAGAACTGATCTCCATCTTTCTGGTGAAATGTTTGGATCTCTCGTCTTAACTGTCTTGTCTTTTGAGTCGGAAAAAATTTCTTCAGAAACTTACTGGCTAGCTGCTGCCAAGAGTTGATAGAACCAGCATCTAAGGAGTTTAACCATATTTTAGCTTTATCCTTAAGAGAGAAAGGAAATAAACGTAGCCTGATGCCCTCTGCAGTAACTCCCTGTATATGTTGTGTCGCGCATAGCTCAAAGAATTCCTTAATGTGAAGATAAGGATCTTCCTTAGGTAACCCATGATAGTGTGGCACCATATTCAGCAGTTGTGCATGGAGGGTGAAATATCCAGCCATATTAGGTGGATAAAGAATGGTGGACGGCTGTTCAGTGTGCAAGGGTATGTAAGACTTCTTCATTGGTCTCTTTTGATTATTTACTACCACTTCTTCTTCTTGTTCTCTGTCAGCCATTTTCTTTCAGGACTTTGATTTCCGTTAACACTGGTTTCTTCAAGCTCTTAGTCAGATGAGGGCTGTGTATTGGATCTTGCCCTCTGAGCTTGTCTTCGATATCATCTAAAAGTTCGTTCATATTCTGGATCGTAGACAATGATGGCTAAGTCATGAGATCGCCTACCTTGCATATACAGAATTTACGACCGCAAGTAAGCACCTATAAAAGAAGTAATGTGCTAAAAGTAAAAAAATATATATATATATAGAAATCTGAAATTAAATAGCTGAAATACTATGATAAAACAGTAAATAACAGCACTTTAAAACTTCAAGTAACTGAACAAAAAACGAAACTAGACTATGACACTACACTAGACACAAGTTTTGACACTATTCTATGCAAACAATTCCACGGCAACGGCGCCAAAAACTTGGTATGCACCAAGCAACCTAGAATTAAGCTACTTAATATGCAAACAACTTAAAACTCGCAAGCACACAAGATCACTATGTAGTGTAGTGAATTGTAAGTACGAAGTCGATCCCACGAAGACTTGTGATAAAACATTGTCAAAGTTTATTAAAAATCAGAATATTAGATGGAATAATTGAATGATGAAAGATTGAATTAAACTAATAAAAAAATAATTTAAACTATAAAAAAACTAAATAGAAAGTAACCTAAAACACACAACTAGTATGAGAATTGAAAAACAGTAATAATGAATGAACTAGCGCTTCATCTACTCCCCTAACCAATCATATGTGTAATTAGAGAAAGAGGAACAGACGAAGGTTGAAGAGAAACTGATCCTCAATAGGAGGATCGTATGTATATTTATAATAACATTATACCCTAATCAAGGGCAATCAGAATAATTAACAATCAATCTCCTAATCTATACAAGGAATTAACAATTAATCTCCTAATCTATACAAGGAGATAAATCAACATTAAATCAGAACATAATCTAAGATGATCCCATACGTGGGATCTGATATACAGTTGTGTACAAGCCTTTGATGGGTTGGGCTGGGCCTAGTGGGCCTAAGCCACAACATTATCTTCTACACTCCCCCTCAAATTGATGTGGTAATGCAGAAAACAACAATTTGCGAGTGAGTTCATGATGGCATGGCTTGGGAAGTGCTTTGGTGAAGATATCCGCCAACTGGTTATGAGTTGAGACATGAGGCAATGATATCTTCTCAGTGACAACATGCTGACGGATGAATTGACAATCAAGCTCAATGTGCTTCGTCCGTTCATGAAAGACTGGATTATTAGCAATTCTGGTAGCACTGGTATTGTCCCCATGAAGAGGTGTAGAACGATCAACAATGACACCGAATTCACAGAGAAGACGGCGGAGCCAGATGATTTCAGCACTTGCGGACGACATTGCCCGATATTTAGCCTCAGCGGAAGACTTGGACACAGTTGTTTGCCTCTTGCACTTCCACGAAATCAGAGAGTCACCAAGAAACATACACCAGCCAGTGGTAGATCGTTGAGAATCAGGTCAACCAGCCCAGTCGGCATCGGCATACGCTGTTAAGCGCAGAGAAGTATCAGAAGGATAGAAGAGACCATGAGTAATTGTCCCTCTAACATAGCAGAGTATACGCAAAGCAGCAACAAGGTGGGGTTTGTGAGGATTGCTCACAAATTGGCTAACTGTATGAACTGCATGAGAAATATCAGGTCGAGTCATGGTTAAGTAAAGCAAACTACCAACTATCGGCCGGAAAATAGAGGAATCATCCAGGAGAAGGCCATCCTCCGCACTGAGTTTGCTGTTTAATTCCATATGCGTATCAAAAGTGTGAGCATCATCAAGTCTTGTTGAGGTGATCAAATCGGTAGCATATTTACGCTGATGGACCCGAATGCCTGATTTGGTATGTGAAAACTCAAGCCCCAAAAAGTATGTGAGAGGACCAAGATCCTTCATTCTGAAGTGGCGAGTAAGATGGTGCTTGAGATCCGTAATGCCGGAAATATCATTGCCACCGATAATCATATCATCAACATAGACTAAAAGAAATGTATAGCCCCGGTGTCCATCTAAGAAATAGTGAACTATCAGAATGACTCTGACGAAACCCAACTTGAAGAATTGCTGCCCGGAATTTATCAAACCAAGCCCTAGGAGCCTGCTTAAGTCCATAAAGAGATTTTCGCAACTTGCAAACATGATGAGGAGGACAAGCATATCCCGGAGGAGGTTTTAAGTAGACAGTCTCTTTCAAGTCGCCATGAAGAAAAGCATTTTTGACGTCCATTTGCCACAGAGGCCAGTTGCGGGCTGCAGCGACACAAAGAAGAGTACGAACAGTGGTCATTTTAGCCATTGGAGCAAAAGTTTCCTCATAGTCAATGCCATACTCCTGCTTGTAACCCTGCACAACCAATCGGGCTTTGTAGCGATCAAGACTCCCATCAGAGTTAACCTTTACAGAATAGATCCATTTACTGCCAATCACAGAGGCGCGTTCAGGAGTCGGTACCAAGTCCCATGTGTTGTTTGCTTCAAGAGCAAGCAACTCCTCAGTCATAGCATCCTGCCAGTATGCAATCTTCGAAGCCTGTAAATAAGAGGTGGGTATAGGAGCACTATCCAAAGAAGTGAAAAGGGCAGGAAAGCCATATCTGTCAGGAGCAATAGAAGGACGACTAGAGCGTCGCAGGGGTATGACACTATCAGTAGAGGATGTATGAATACCCGAGGGTGCAGGAGGCAGCATGGGGAGAGGATCAAGAGTAGGAGGCCCCACTGGAGGAACCGTGTTACGCCGGACATAGACATTAGTAATAGGTGGTGGGTGAGAAGTAGTCGAAGGGAATTGTGGCAGATACGATACAGCAACAGGATGAGTATCCAAACGCAAAGAAAAGAAAGGAATGTGCTCCAAGAAGATCACATTACGAGATATTCGCATGCGTTTCTCGGATTGGTCATAACATAGAAATCCCTCGTGTTCAGTACTGTAACCTAGGAAGAGACATTTGGCAGCTTGAGGTGACAACTTAGTGCGCTCTGTAGGCAGAAGATGGACAAAGCATAAACAACCAAAAACACGCAAGTGAGAATATGAAGGGGTATGACCAAAGAGAGCTTCATATGGAGTAGTCTTTCCTAGAATGGAGCTCGGATGACGATTGAGGAGATACACAGCAGTCTGTGCAACATCACACCAAAATTTGGGAGGAACTAAGGATTCAAGAAGGAGAGTGCGAACAGTTTCAAGAATATGCCTGTTCTTCCTCTTCGCAACACCATTTTGTTGTGGAGTATGTGAGCAGAATTTTTGGTGAATAATGCCTTTATCAGAAAGGAAGGCAGAAAAATCATGGGACATGTATTCTCCACCGGAGTCAGACCTAAGAATTTTTATATCTTTATGAAATTGTGTGCGAACCATATTGTAAAACTTTTGGAAAAGAGAAAGTACTTCAGATTTGAAGCGCATGAAATAAATCCAAGTGAATCGAGAATGATCATCAATAAAGGTTACATAATACTTAAACCCTGTCCTACTCAATGTGGGTGCAATTCCCCAAACATCAGTGTGAATGATATCAAAAGATGATAACGCACGAGAATGATGAATGGGAAAAGGTAAAATATGACTCTTACTTAAACAACACGTTGCACACTTTGATTGAAGTAAAGAGGACATCATTTTATTATCAATAGTGGGTTCTAAACAACCAATCTTAAACAAAGAAAGTAAATAAACATTGTTCACATGACCAAGACGACTATGCCAGATAGTCCACAATTTATTTAAATTAGGAGAAGAAGAAGAAAATAGGGAATGATGTCCAATGTTCAGCAGAAACAGTCGACCATGTTTACTCCCCGTCACGATCACCTTCCCAGTTTGCCGCTCCTGTATGACACAACCAGTGGAAGAAAAGTTAATATGGTACCCATCATTAATAAGTTGTCCAACAGAAAGTAAATTGGCTAATAATTTTGGAACAAAGTAGACATTGGAAAGATGGAGGGACTGGTCAGAGACACTAGATAAAGTAATGGTACCAATTCCATAAATGAGTAATTGGTCTCCATTAGCAGTGGTTATTTTGTCTTTGCCAAGGTAAGGGTGAGAGGCTGTAAAGCTATGTTCCACAGAAGTCATGTGGTTTGATGCTCCTGAATCTAGAAACCAGGTAGATGGGGTAATGGAGGAAGACCTAGAGATTGAAAAATGAAAAGCAGGAAATGCTAGAGGAGAATGAGTTTGATACCGACCACCATTAAAACCCATGGATGCATATGCGGAAGTCACTGTGTTCTGAATCAGTTCTTGAATCTGGGCTGGAGTCATGGATACAGCACCGGAAGAAGTGCTTCCTGTGTCAGGTAGAGATGCTTAAACTTGGAACGCAACCGGAGCATTTTGTCGGGGCCCGGTGGAAGGATTTTGCTTCTGCTGGGGTCCATTCTTTCACTGTAAGCTGCGACAATCATCAATAAGATGACCAGAGCGTTTGCAATATCTGCAAACCAATTTCTTTCGACAGTTCTTGGCCAGATGACCGAAGCTTTTGCACTCATATCATTGAGTAGGCTTCTGATTGGGGGCTGCCAGAAGAGCAGACTCAACCTGAAGAGGAGCTAGGAAGGCCTTTGGTTCTTCAAGAATGGCACGCTGAGAGTTGATGCGAAGTTCTTCTCGAAGGACTTCCTGGAAGCATGTGTCCAGGTTCGCGGTAACTTCTCTATTCATGAGAGCCGACCAAACAGATTCGAATTCGGATCTGAGATTCATAAGGAACTGGCTGATGTGGGTTTCCTCTTGTAATTTAAAAGCCTCAGACAGAAACCCAGCAAACACTGACTGAATTATCATAACATCCCTCTCAGTCCATAAGGTGAGAAATCCATTGTAGTACTCCTGTACAGATTTATTGCCTTGACTGAATTTTGCAATTTCACTATCTAGTTGAAGTTTGCGAGCTTTATTTGTTTGATGATAAACATTCTTGAGATGACCCCACATGTCAGATGCAGTAGTATAAGCTTGAAGAGCAATGGCAAGAGAAGGGTCAATGGAGTTAAGAATCCAAGTGATGACCTTAGCATTTTCTTTAGACCAGGTGGCTAATGCTTTTGTGTCAGTAGTTGTAGTAGGTTTAGTTATCGAACCATCAAGATAACCAAACAATCCTTGGCCTTCTACAAAATTCTTCAGATGAAAAGACCAGGCCATATAATTATTTCCATTAAACTTAAATGGAATAACATCATATTTTTCCATTATTGTCAAATCCCGCAAAAAAAAAGAGAGAGAGACCACACAAATCAGTAAGCCAGAGAGGTGCAGACAGGGACCAAGCAGTGCAGCAGTAGTGGAGGAACCAATAGTCCAGTAGTAGAAAAACAATAAAAACTCAAACAGTCCAGCAAAAAAGAATTTATCAATCACAATTGATAAAAAGATGTAATCTACTAACCAAGCATGAAGGATGTAGTTTGGATGGCTGAGATATGCATCCAGAAGAAAATAATCTAACACAGTGCCAAATACAGCAAAAAAACATGCCAGACGAATAAGATTTTATGGGCAGAAGCTGTATGTGGGCCCCACAAAGTGGTCCAATCACAGATCAGGATTGATCATCTTGGAAGAGATCAATTGTATGACCTATAGTCCAAGTTTGATGAGATTTGGATACAGATCCACAAATCTGTACCATTGTGATGAAAACCTTTTGAGAAAAAGGATTCAAACTCGTCAGATGAAGAAGTGGTAGAACAGTACCTTAACTGTTGATGAAAAAATCCAAAAAAATCTTCAAAATACCCATGAATGATAGTCGATCACCATGAGAGAGCTTGCTGTTATCCAGAGATTGATCAGAGGTGGGCCACGTTTGATCAGATGAACTACAGGTACATATCAGCAGAGGCAATGCACTATCAGCAGAGACAATGCACGAGATGAAGATATACCATTAGAAAAGCATTCGAAGATGGTTGGAAAGTCTCTTAGGCTAATAAAGATCAACTTTCATAAACTTCGCTCTGATACCATGTAATTAGAGAAAGAGGAAGAGACGAAGGTTGAAGAGAAACTGATCCTCAATAGGAGGTATGTATATTTATAATAACATTATACGCTAATCAAGGGCAATCAGAATAATTAACAATCAATCTCCTAATCTATACAAGGAATTAACAATTAATCTCCTAATCTATACAAGGAGATAAATCAGCATTAAATCAGAACATAATCTAAGATAATCCCATACGTGGGATCTGATATACAGTTGTGTACAAGCCTTTGATGGGTTGGGCTAGGCCTAGTGGGCCTAAGCCACAACATTATCTTCTACAATATGCATGTCCCTTATTATCTTACAATCAAAAATCAGATTTTATTAGTGACATCTATCAACCTAGACCATGGCATATGCGTCTAGATTATTATTCCCATAAACCTAATTCATAAGTGGCATACTAGAATTGCCATTATGATGCAAAAACTTAGCATGGCATATGTCATAGTCAAAACAAACATAATGCATAAAACAATGGGAAAGATAAATGCATGAGTCTAAGCATGGCATATACTTAGATTATTCATGGTTCTAAACCCTAGGTGCTTAACATCAATATCAATCAAAATTAAGTTAGCTACTCTTAAAATTAATTGAACATCACATGGTTGGCATGGCATATACACAACTCATCAAGTAAAAACATGGTTTAGAATCTCATCTAATAAACTGAAATCGGAATTAAAAGACGCGAAAAGAGACTACATAGAACTAGGCTAGGGTTTCAATTACACCATAGTCCTAAAAAAGTTTAGCTACTCATGTCTTTAATGAAAATCAACATAAATAGAGTCATAAGAAGAAACACTAGAAGTTTGAAGAAGAGCTTGTTCCTCTTTTCCTTGCTCTAGAAGCTCTCCAAAAATATGCTCCAAGGGTGCTGTACTGCAGCTATGTTATGGGATGATGGTGGCTGAATTACTGTTCACGTCCACTCCCTTCATGCTATTTATAAATCTTGCAGCAGCCCCTTTTAGCAAGTAGTTCCCTTGTAGAAATAGATCTCCAACTTTCTTTATAAGTACGCTTCCTAATTAGATTAGAATAGGAGTCTTCTTTTCTTGATTAGAAAAACTTTCTAAATCTGATCCCAGTTGTATCTTCTAATTTAACTTGGATTCTTGCTTCAAACTTTCCTTATTTTTCTCCTTGTTCTTCTCTAGTCTTGGGCTCCACTTTAACTTGAATATGACTTTCTAAAATCTGAAATTCAGCTCTTTACAATAGGTGTGGGGCCCCTTTTGGGCGTGTAACATGTAGTTGGTTTTTTTCTTCTTTCTTTCTTTCTTTCACTTTCCTTTTTGATTTCTGATATGAGTCTCCAACACTTTCCTTTTTGGGCTCCTTTTTAATTTCGAATTTTAAATCCCAAAAAGAATAGGGAGGGCCCACCTGACTCTCTCAATTAATCAATTGCTGAAATTTCTTCTCTTTTGGCTCCTTTTGACCTTTTCATAAAAAAATAGAAAGACAATGTAAAAACAAATAAAATAACAATGAACTAGCACAAGATAAACCAAATATTAGGGTTCAAATTATAAACAATTAAGCACTTATCACTCATGTGAAGATTCCTTGGATTGGGAATGACTTCAAAGGCTAGGTATCTATCATGAATGTGCGTAGACTCCATCCATCACTTGGAAGTGTCATCATTTCAGAGCTGAACTATTGGGTGTTGTTCTCAACTGATTCTTACTTTCAAACTGTTATGTAGTGGGTCTAAAATGTGATGGCTTTGATTACATTTCCGTCTTTTAATTGAAGCTAACACTTTGGAAGACAAGATCTTAGGTATTAAAAGTTGTAGCTATTCACAGTGAGCCGCTTTCAATTTCCATTGGTTGATATTTTTTGTTTCTGTGGAGATTCTTCAGTTTTTCCCTCTTTTGGTGATTAATAATCATGATAGTTGTGTGGGGAAATTCCCAAGAGAATCCTGGGCAAGGTGCTCCATCCCGGGCCCCCGCATCAACAAGCCCATCCCGGCAAGCTCGGTCTCGTGCTCCACGCTTCCTATGCTCAACTCCCCCCACTTCGGCAATGCACGCCTTAGCAAGACCAGACACTCCACCTCGGCAGGATCCACTTCGGCCAAAGCATCCCACTTCGGCTGCCCAGCTCGGCCCCGACTTCGGCTTCCCAGCTCGGCGACAGTGCCAGCCCCTTCCACTTCGGCAACAGTGCCATGGCCCTACAACTCCGCCAGGTCCTCACCCGGCACGACACTCCATCTCGGCCAAGCGCCTCATATCGATGAAAGTACTGAGCACTGACAGCTGTCCTCCCATGGACGCTCAAGCACGCTATGGCCCGTACGACAAGACAAGGGGATAGCCCGTATCTCCTGACAGATCACCGTCCACAGCTCCCAAGGCGCCAGGATATGGCCTAACGGGACAAGACAGGCTACGACGGGACCAGACAGGCTACGATGGGACCGCGCCTCCCTAGTACCTGACAAAATGGGCTATGACAAGACAGCCAACTACCCCTTTGCCTCCTCCTCCTCTATATAAACACAGCTACAGCTCCAGAGGAAGGGGGCCAACGCCATTACCACTCTGGTATGCCATCTTCTTTCCCAAAAATCTCCTCCCTCTGCTTATTTCATACACTAACTTAGGCATCGGAGAGCCTTGCGCCGCCCAGGCCAGGGTCCTCTGACCTACGTTTCTCCTTCCTTTTCTCAGGCTCCAGGCGCAGGCATCGGTGTCCCTAATCTCATCTGGGTAAGTCCTCTAAAGCACCCCCTATTCTTGTGGGTTACGTTTTTTGCACCTACAATTGGCGCCGTCTATGGGAAAGTAACATCCCATCCTTCCCAACCTTCTCAATCTTTCCAAACACCATGCCTCGAAGAACCAGAAAGGGAAAGGAACCATTCACATTGTCGACACAGCTGCCAGCGGTCCCCCGCCGAGAGAGGTCAGGAGCAAGATCTGGCCAAGCAGGCGACCAACAGCAGGATACTCGGTCGGGTTCATCCTCTTAAGGATTCGACCTCGACTCTACCCTCCAAAAGACGGTACCTGAAGAACAGAAGCAACCGGGCCCGGGAGCAGTTCAACCTCCGCGACAGCGATCATATCGCTTCCAGCTCGGCAGATGCTTCCAGCGCGGCGGACGTCTCCAGCTCAGCGGATATCTCCAGCTCGCTAGTAGCCCCCAGCTCTGCAGGAATCTCTTCCAACTCGGGGGGCAGCTAGACGAACTTTCTGTCACTTAGCTTCCGACCTCATGCTGGTCCGTCCACGTGCTGGTTTCCACCTCACGCTGGTTTCGGCCTCATGCTGGTCTCGACCGCATCTGACGACCTCATGCTGGTCCGTCCACGTGCTGGTTTCCACCTCACGCTGGTTTCGGCCTCATGATGTTCTCGACCGCATCTGACGACCTCATGCTGGTCCGTCCACGCGCTGGTTTCCACCTCACGCTGGTTTCGGCCTCATGCTGGTCTCGACCGCATCTGACGACCTCATGCTGGTCCGTCCACGTGCTGGTTTCCACCTCACGCTGGTTTCGGCCTCATGCTGGTCTCGACCGCATCTGACGACCTCATGCTGGTCCGTCCACGTGCTGGTTTCCACCTCACGCTGGTTTCGGCCTCATGATGGTCTCGACCGCATCTGACGACCTCATCCTAGTCCGTCCACGTGTTGGTTTCGGCCTCATGCTGGTCTCGACCGCATCTCACGACCTCATGTTTGTATCGCCCTCGTGCTAGCTACGCGCTTCACAGGTTCGGCCTCATGTTGGTCTCGGCCAGTGCCATCGAGACTGCCCTCGGGTTCGTACACCCAGGCTTCTCCATCTCGGCGAGTGCCAGAAAGACAAGTCACAAGGGTTAACAGCCCTGGAAAAGGCCTCGAGTTCGGACACTCGGCCAATTCCTAAACTCAGGGTTTTTACCCATCTACAAGGGTTAACAGCCCTGGAAAAGGCCTCGAGTTCGGACACTCGGCCAATTCCTAAACTCAGGGTTTTTACCCATCTACAAGGGTCTACCGCCCTGGAAATGGTCTGGAGTTTCAACACTCAGCCTTTCCTAAAGTCCGGGTTTTTACCCCAAGGGTCTACCGCCCTGGAAATGGTCTGGAGTTCCTACACTCAGCCTTTCCTAAAGTCCGGGTTTTCACCCCACTCAAGGGTCTACCGCCCTGGAAATGGTCTGGAGTTCC
Source organism: Litsea cubeba (assembly GCA_012931725.1). Taxonomy (NCBI): domain Eukaryota; kingdom Viridiplantae; phylum Streptophyta; class Magnoliopsida; order Laurales; family Lauraceae; genus Litsea; species Litsea cubeba. The sequence continues at coordinate 76,133,148 of CM022946.1, read as the reverse complement.
TACACTCAGCCTTTCCTAAAGTCCGGGTTTTCACCCCCCTCAAGGGTCTACCGCCCTGGAAATGGACTGGAGTTCCTACACTCAGCCGTTTCCTAAGGTCCGGGTTCATACACACCTCAAAGACTGTTGCCGAACTCATTCTCACATAGCCGAGGTCAGCGGAATGATGGATCCACCTCGGCGCAAGGCAGTTCGTCTCGGCCAAAGCCAGCCATTTCGGCCAATGGCAGCTCAACAAGATTGCCGTAGAGACTGTTCCATATCACCTCCTCGGCCTCATGACAGTCCTCAGCTCGGCATCAGTGCCGGATTCCAGGTTGGCAGTTACACTGGTTACCTCGGCAGCATCGCCAGAACACTTCCAACGGGGCTGCGCCTCTGGCGACGGGCCAGCTGGTCATGCCTCGATCTCTTAGTTGGTGATGAATCAGTTGGCTAGACCATCAATCTCAAGCGACAAACTGCTCCAAGGCACAAGTGTTATCCTCCATGATACTTAGCTTCCGACCTCAAAGAGGAGTCTAATGAGCTCAGAAGCTGGGGGGCTTTCTGTGGGGAAATTCCCAAGAGAATCCTGGGCAAGGTGCTCCATCCCGGGCCCCCGCATCAGCAAGCCCATCCCGGCAAGCTCGGTCTCCTGCTCCACGCTTCCTATGCTCAACTCCCCCCACTTCGGCAATGCACGCCTTAGCAAGACCAGACACTCCACCTCGGCAGGATCCACTTCGGCCAAAGCATCCCACTTCGGCTGCCCAGCTCGGCCCCGACTTCGGCTTCCCAGCTCGACGACAGTGCCAGCCCCTTCCACTTCGGCAAAAGTGCCATGGCCCTACAACTCCGCCAGGTCCTCACCCGGCACGACACTCCATCTCGGCCAAGCGCCTCATATCGATGAAAGTACTGAGCACTGACAGCTGTCCTCCCATGGACGCTCAAGCACACTATGGCCCGTGCGACACGACAAGGGGATAGCCAGTATCTCCTGACAGATCACCGTCCACAGCTCCCAAGGCGCCAGGATATGGCCTAACGGGACAAGACAGGCTACGACGGGACCAGACAGGCTACGATGGGACCGTGCCTCCCTAGTACCTGACAAAATGGGCTATGACAAGACAGCCAACTGAAGGAAACCGCGATTCAGATCTGAAACTTCTCATAAAGAGACTACTATGGCTGATGCAAAGCATGACAGATTTTAAAAATCTGATTTCTGCACTATGCAGCGGAAATCAGCCATAAAGAATCGCATAGAAACTCCATTAAATCATGACCAACATGTGTCTAATTAATAGAGATGATAGAAGACTATTACCTCGAAGATTTGTAGACTTCAAATCTCTGAAAAAATAGATCCAAAGGCGCGAACTCAGACTTGCAATTTGCAAACAAGTTGCTGGAATTTTCCTGCACTAGTATTGCCTTTGATCTTCTCCTCTATCTCACTTCCAAATCTGATTGGCTAAGATGGTGGGATCTTAATCTAGGAATTAAGAAGTATTTCTCCAAGGGAAAATCTCAGACCTTAAGCCTTCTTCAATCAAGAAGAGAAGCAACCAAGGGCTGGACGTGTGGGGCACTCTTAGGATACTTGCAAAGTGTTTCACAAAGTGTGTTGGACGTGTGCAACCTTTGTAATTCTCCTTGTTATGGTGTAGGACGTCCAAGGGAAGGCTCTCTCCCTTTTATAGAAACTTAGGAAACCTTTCCTAGAACTTTATCTTTCCTAATTCTCATGGATGTCCAAGAAAGACTTACTTCCTTTAAGAAACACTCCAATTAGAAAAGGAAACTAAAAGGAACTTTCCATACAATTAGTAATACTAGTTGTAGAACACTTACTAATTTTAAGGTCCTAATCCAAAAAGGAAACTAACTCATAGGAATACTAATCCAAAGAGGAGTCCAACTTTCCAAGTAGAGTCCTACTCAAAGTTGGAAACCTTACCCATGGAAATCCTATTATGGACATCCCACATATCAATGCACACCATGGCCCACATACAATTTATCTAGAGTTAAATTCATGTATGCCATCAAAGGCCTATTTGAATTCAAACTCAAAATTATTTTTCCACTAAAATAATTCATCCTTATGTTATCTAAACATCTTAGGAAACCATGCCAATCTTGGTAAGTGACTAGAGAAGGGACCAAAAGACATATTTGCCATTGGCTCCCAAAATGATCAAAATGTCCATGCTAAACCCATAGCAACATAAAGACCATTTTAACCTTAACTCATTCCACTAAAGAGTTATGGTTGAACTCCAAGGACAAATATATATATATAATAAGCTCGTCATAAAATGACGGTTGTCTTCGACCTACTAAGTGTAATGACCTGAATGCCCCTCTATGTAACATCCATAATCGAGTCAGGTTATCACATGTACTATCAACCTTCCCGATTACATCTAAACCTTAGAACTTCATATCCTTAAACATAATCATCATTCGAATATCATTCTCTTGATCTAGGGAGCGACCCACAAGTTCAATATCCATATGGAACATCCATATACTAAGATCTTAGATTTTGATGATTAATCGGATAATTCTAAGGGGACGATTATTCCATCATCAGATGGCATAGATTCTATATTGCATTTGCACGTCCCAACTGATCAAGTCCGAGTACCCAAAACACAGAGCTGTTAACCCATGAATAGAATCTCACCCATAGTGAATTAAAGCACAAGAACTTGACTTCGTCAGTTCATCCACAAATGCTCAAGATTAAGAGCACCGGTTACTCAGTAGCATGAGGTGACTTGATCTCTTTTCTGTGATAGTACTATTTTAGAGATCACACCTACAATGGTCCTGTTCAATGCATGACACATGCACTAATGAGATAGATCCGGGAAAGCCCTCCCGTGACTTAGGTATGTCACCCTATATAGGAGAGTATCTCATTATAACTTCTACCAAGATGAAGTGCCCAGCTCCATCTTTCAGTTATGAACAAATATGATGTTTCCAGTTGTCCATGAATTAGACCTATCTGTGTGTAGACACTACACACCTAATTCATTTACTAGAAACAATGGGCCTTACACAACCATACATATATACATGTTTAAGCATAAAAGAGTCTTTCAATTAAATAACCAGTAAATATCCAGTAACAAAAGATGAGAATGCAGCTAGTGGGCTTTAGGGCATACACCAATCCCAACAAACTCCCACTTGCACTAAAGATCACTGCTTCCTAACCTAACACCCATAGACTCAACATGAGAAGTGAAGACTTTCTCAGTAAGAGTCTTAGTGAATGGGTCAGCTAAGTTATTTGCTGAAGCAATATGCTCCACCACTATCTCTCCATCCTGAATTAATTCCCGGATCAAGTGGTACTTTATCCGAATGTGCTTGCCTTTCTTGTGATTTCTAGGCTCTTTGCACTGTGCTACAGCACCAGTGTTATCGCAGTACATGACAATCGGTTTATGCACTGCAGGAACAACTCCTAATTCCAATAGGAATTTTCTGAGTTATACTGCTTCCTTCGCAGCTTCCGATGCCGCCACATACTCTGATTGAAAGGTTAGCATATAATCTTTCGTTCTCCGAAGATACTTGAATATATGTTTAACAGCTGTCCAATGCATAGGTCCAGGATTTGACTGATATCTACTAACCATGCCAACGGCAAAGCAAATATCTGGTCTATAACATAGCATACATGAGGCTTCCAACAGCGGATGCATATGGAACTCTCCTCATGCTCTCTATCTCTTCAGATGTCTTTGGACATTGATCTCGAGACAGTGGTACTCCATGTCTAGAAGGTAGGAGGCCCTTCTTAGAGTCATGCATGTTAAACTTGACCAATATCTTCTCAATGTAAGAAGATTGGGATAGGGCTAACATCTTATTCTTGCGATCACGTAAAAGCTTGATCCCTAAGATATAGCTGGCCTCACCCAAATCCTTCATCTGAAATTGAGAGGATAACCAAACCTTTGTGGATGACAATAAACCTACATCATTTCCTATGAGTAATATGTCATCTACATATAGAACCAAAAATGCAACTGCTTTCCCATTTCCTTTCTTATACACACATGATTCATCAATGTTTTGATCAAAGCCAAAGGATTTGACTGCCTGATTAAACTTGATGTTCCATGCTCTAGATGCTTGCTTAAGTCCATAAATGGACTTCTTAAGTTTACAAACCATGTTATCTTGGCCACTAGCAATGAAGCCCTCTGGTTGCATCATATAGATGCATTCGTCAAGACTTCCATTAAGAAAAGCTGTCTTGACATCCATCTGCCATATCTCGTAGTCATAATGACATGCGATGGCCAAGAGAATCCTTATGGATTTAAGCATAGCCACTAGTGAAAAGGTTTCCTCATAATCGATACCCTCTTTCTGAGTATATCCTTTCGCCACCAGTCTTGCTTTGAAGGTTTCCACCTTCCCATCCACTCCTCTCTTCCTCTTGTAGATCCACTTGCACCCTATGGGTTTAATCCCTTCAGGTGCATCTACAAGTTCCCAGACTTGATTGGAATACAAAGAATCCATTTCAGATTCATCGCTTGCTGCCACATGTTAGCATCTATATCCGTTACTGCTTCATCATAACTAGTAGGATCCTCAACCAGATCTTCAGAGTCTGTCTTAAAAGACACTCCTAGATATCTTTCTGGCTGTCTAGAAATTCTCCCACTACGACGAGGCTCCGGAGTGTTTAAAGGAATATCTTGTTCATCTACTGCCTCAGGATCTGGTACAGATGTTATAGGAGATCCCGGATGAATCTCCTCAAGGATTTCTTTACAACTAAGCTCTTGGTGCATCATACAATCATCCTCCAAGTACCTAGCATGAGTGCTGATGAGCACTTTTTGCTCCTTTGGATGATAAAAGATGCCACCTCTCGTTCCCTTAGGATATCCAATGAAGTAGCACATTTCCGATCTGGGTTCCAGCTTGGTAGCTTTATCATTCAGTACATAGGCTGGACAACCCCAAATGTGAATATGTCTTAGACTAGGTTTTCGACCTGTCCACATTTCTTGTGGTGTCCTAGGTACTGACTTAGATGGTACCAGATTTAAAATGTATGCTGCTGCTTCTAAGGCATATCCCCAAAAAGATATAGGTAGGGTTGCATGACTCATCATGGACCTTACCATATCAAGAAGGGTACGGTTTCTTCTCTCTGCTACACCATTTTGCTGGGGTGTACCCGGTGCAGACAACTGAGACACAATCCCATGTTGTGTGAGGTACTCCTTGAACTCACCCAGGAGGTACTCGTCACCTCGATCAGATCGAAGGGCTTTGATATGTTTTCCTAGTTGTAGCTCCGCCTCAGCCTTGAATTGTTTGAACTTATCAAACGCCTCAGAATTGCGTCGCATTAGGTATACATATCCATATCTAGAGTAATCATCGGTGAAGGTGATGTAATACTCATACCCTCCTCGAGCCGGTTTGTTCATAGGACCACACACATCAGTGTGAATCAATTCTAACAACTCCTTTGACCTTAGTCCCTTTCCAGAGAATGACCGTTTGGTCATCTTTCCCTTGAGACAAGATTCGCACTGAGGAAAAGGTTCGAAATCTAATGAGCTCAAGGGCCCATCTTCTACCAACCTCTGAATCCGTTTTGGGTTAATGTGACCCAAACGTAAGTGCCAAAGATATGTGTCATTGATTGAAGATACCTTTCTCTTAAGGGAAGTTGAGCTTTCTTGTTGTACATTATGCAGTGTGGGAGCAATAGGATATATATAAAATAAGTTGTCATGTATTCTACCGGAACATATAATATTTCCATCTCTACTGATATCAATACCAGAATGGAAAGAAACTGAATAATTAAATTCAATTAATCTGGAAACTGAAATTAAATTCTTCCTCATGTCCGGAACATAGAAAACATTATTTAAAACTAATATCCTATTACATGGAAAATGTAAAGTAACAACTCCTACTGCAACTGCCCAAACTTTAGCTGCCAGTTCCGACTCTAAAGGCAAATTCTCCTTTCTCAATTCTCTGCATTATCTGAAACCCCTACAATGAATTGCAGATATGATTAGTGGCTCCTGGGTCTACTATCCATGAGTCAGTAGAATCAACCACTAGACAAGTTTCAATGTAGTATGAAAAAGATGTACCTTTCTTAACTGAGGCCAGGAACTTGGGACAATCTTTCTTCCAATGACCTTTCAGGCCACACTTGAAGCATTTCCCTTTGGGCTTTCCATCTGTACCCTTGTCCTTCTTATTACCAGCATTGTTCTTTTTCTGCCCTTTTCCCTTATTCTGCTTCTTCTTGGACTTCTTCCCTTTCGGGTTCAGTTTAGAGGAAGACTGGAAAAAATGAGCTTGGGCTTTGGGCTTCATGATAGCTTCTGCCGCCTGGAGTTCTTTCATTAACTCAGGTAGAGTCATGTCCATCTTGCTCATATTGAAATTGAGCTTGAACTGATTGAAAGAGTCCGGCAGAGTCTCGAGAATCATGTCAGTCTGACTCCCTGCATCAATCTCAGCCCCTAGAACCTCAGCTTCATTGAAACAATCTATCAGTTTGAGCATATGCTCTCTGACAGGTGTTCCCTCAGCCATCCTAGCATTCATGATAGTCCTCATAGCAGCTTGCCTAGCTGGCCTGCTCTTGTCTGCAAACATCTCAGACAAGGACATCATGATTTCATAGGCTGTGTCCATTTGCTCGTGCTGTGTTTGCAACACATTGGACATGGAAGCGAGCATGTAGCATTTAGCCATGCTGTTCGCTTTCTTTCATTTCCTCTCAGCCTCTCGCTGGTCATCAGTAGAATTAGCATCAATTTCGGGACAGTTTTCCAGCAAGACATACTTGTACTCCTCGGCTGTGAGTACTATGTCAAGATTTCTTTTCCAATCTACGTAGTTAGGGCCAGTCAGTTTATTCTCACGAAGAATGCACATCAACGGACTAAAAGAGTCTTTTCCCATCTCTTTCTGGATATAAAACGGTTTATAATTAGACATGCAGTATATATGTAATATGCATATGGTGCTTGTTATAAAAGGAAAAACAAAGCACGAAACTTTTTACATTATTCAACCCCAATCATAATGTATCAGTGTTTCAACCTCCTCATAGACCCTCCATCGAAGGGATGGCCGAGCCTACAGTCACGTTGAATTAAGGCAGACTTATTTGGATTATCACTATCTGGACACACATCCAGTGGTAGTCCAATCACTGATTGGTTTGGCCTCATATGACAAATAACCCTTAACTCCTAAGGAGAGGTCATCACCGTCTTATGTCAAGTGTATAACCATCTCTTATGAAATTCCCAGAATGTCTATGATTAAGTCTTCCGAAGGGAAGAGATTTTATCCTTCCTAGAAGTGAACTTTAGTAAAGAGCTCCACCGAAGGGATGGCCGCTCCCACCAACACTTCATTGACATTCTATAGAAGTGATCTTTAGTAAAGAACTCCACCGAAGGGATGGCCGCTCCTACTAACACCTCATTACGAATATTCACATTAGTTCACCCATTAACCCATCAAAGCGTTCTTTAGTTAAAGAACTCCACCGAAGGGATGGCCGTTCCCACTAACACTTTAATGAGGTAACATGAACCGAAAATGGAAGGCCGTGGGGTCTTTCCTAAAACCCCTCTCCCACTTGATTATTTATCGCTAGGGTTTATACTTTTTGACCTTTACATTGTTTTACTCAAAAGCCCTTTTTAAATCTAGCAAACTTGGTTAATTAAATTCATGACTTAAGTCATCTTAAAATCAAATAACCTTTGCTTTAAAACATTTGAGCAAATCCCTTCAAAGAGTCAAAAACCTATCTTGGGTTATGAAAACCCATAGGTAGCATCTAATTAGATTTTAGTTTAGCCTCCTTTGGAAACCAAGGGTACCAAGATAAACTAAACCCTATCCAATTTTAAACCTTAGACAAATAGAAGGTGCTGGTCTAAGTTCCGTTTAAAATAATTTGCCAAACTAAAAACAATCTAATACAATAAAGATGCCAATTTTAGAACCTAACGGTGGCCATGTTTCTAGGTGACAATTATAGCAATTATATAAAGCATTCAACCATGCATTCCATATATAAAAGCAAATAAAAGTATGCATTCCTTGATGGCTACCTATTCTTAGGATTTCAAATCCTAATCGAATTAGGACTCCTCATGCATCTAGAAGTCTTGACTCCTTCATCTCCAAGGACTCCAATTTCTTGCAACCTTCTTGTCTTGAAACTTTCCTTTTCTTGCTCGTTTCCATAAATTGATTTGTACAAGCAAACCCATGAAAAACAAAACCAAAATTACATTGGAGATTCCTATGCTTTTCAAGAAAGCTTACATCAAGACTAGTTGGAATAAATTAAGGAAACTTTACAACTTCCTATGATTGCTAACCGCGCAATCGTACACTTTCCAACTAACTAAAAAAAACATCCAAATCCACATAACAATCATGCGAACCATCAAGGATGCAATACATGGCTGCAAACAAAGAGGTTAGTGCATGCAAACTCACTATGTGCATCATTAAACAAATCTGGAAAATAAATTCCAGCAATGTTAATGAAACTTGCACACAACATGCATCACAACATAACTTTAATAGGGTGCCACCATACCCATAATCAATCTAGGATTAATTGCACACAACATGGGATCATGATTTCACATGGAGTGGCTCTGATACCACTGAAGGAAACCGCGATTCAGATCTGAAACTTCTCATAAAGAGACTACTATGGCTGATGCAAAGCATGACAGATTTTAAAAATCTGATTTCTGCACTATGCAGCGGAAATCAGCCATAAAGAATCGCATAGAAACTCCATTAAATCATGACCAACATGTGTCTAATTAATAGAGATGATAGAAGACTATTACCTCGAAGATTTGTAGACTTCAAATCTCTGAAAAAATAGATCCAAAGGCGCGAACTCAGACTTGCAATTTGCAAACAAGTTGCTGGAATTTTCCTGCACTAGTATTGCCTTTGATCTTCTCCTCTATCTCACTTCCAAATCTGATTGGCTAAGATGGTGGGATCTTAATCTAGGAATTAAGAAGTATTTCTCCAAGGGAAAATCTCAGACCTTAAGCCTTCTTCAATCAAGAAGAGAAGCAACCAAGGGCTGGACGTGTGGGGCACTCTTAGGATACTTGCAAAGTGTTTCACAAAGTGTGTTGGACGTGTGCAACCTTTGTAATTCTCCTTGTTATGGTGTAGGACGTCCAAGGGAAGGCTCTCTCCCTTTTATAGAAACTTAGGAAACCTTTCCTAGAACTTTATCTTTCCTAATTCTCATGGATGTCCAAGAAAGACTTACTTCCTTTAAGAAACACTCCAATTAGAAAAGGAAACTAAAAGGAACTTTCCATACAATTAGTAATACTAGTTGTAGAACACTTACTAATTTTAAGGTCCTAATCCAAAAAGGAAACTAACTCATAGGAATACTAATCCAAAGAGGAGTCCAACTTTCCAAGTAGAGTCCTACTCAAAGTTGGAAACCTTACCCATGGAAATCCTATTATGGACATCCCACATATCAATGCACACCATGGCCCACATACAATTTATCTAGAGTTAAATTCATGTATGCCATCAAAGGCCTATTTGAATTCAAACTCAAAATTATTTTTCCACTAAAATAATTCATCCTTATGTTATCTAAACATCTTAGGAAACCATGCCAATCTTGGTAAGTGACTAGAGAAGGGACCAAAAGACATATTTGCCATTGGCTCCCAAAATGATCAAAATGTCCATGCTAAACCCATAGCAACATAAAGACCATTTTAACCTTAACTCATTCCACTAAAGAGTTATGGTTGAACTCCAAGGACAAATATATATATATAATAAGCTCGTCATAAAATGACGGTTGTCTTCGACCTACTAAGTGTAATGACCTGAATGCCCCTCTATGTAACATCCATAATCGAGTCAGGTTATCACATGTACTATCAACCTTCCCGATTACATCTAAACCTTAGAACTTCATATCCTTAAACATAATCATCATTCGAATATCATTCTCTTGATCTAGGGAGCGACCCACAAGTTCAATATCCATATGGAACATCCATATACTAAGATCTTAGATTTTGATGATTAATCGGATAATTCTAAGGGGACGATTATTCCATCATCAGATGGCATAGATTCTATATTGCATTTGCACGTCCCAACTGATCAAGTCCGAGTACCCAAAACACAGAGCTGTTGACCCATGAATAGAATCTCACCCATAGTGAATTAAAGCACAAGAACTTGACTTCGTCAGTTCATCCACAAATGCTCAAGATTAAGAGCACCGGTTACTCAGTAGCATGGGATGACTTGATCTCTTTTCTGTGATAGTACTATTTTAGAGATCACACCTACAATGGTCCTGTTCAATGCATGACACATGCACTAATGAGATAGATCCGGGAAAGCCCTCCCGTGACTTAGGTATGTCACCCTATATAGGAGAGTATCTCATTATAACTTCTACCAAGATGAAGTGCCCAGCTCCATCTTTCAGTTATGAACAAATATGATGTTTCCAGTTGTCCATGAATTAGACCTATCTGTGTGTAGACACTACACACCTAATTCATTTACTAGAAACAATGGGCCTTACACAACCATACATATATACATGTTTAAGCATAAAAGAGTCTTTCAATTAAATAACCAGTAAATATCCAGTAACAAAAGATGAGAATGCAGCTAGTGGGCTTTAGGGCATACACCAATCCCAACACCAACTACCCCTTTGCCTCCTCCTCCTCTATATAAACACAGCTACAGCTCCAGAGGAAGGGGGCCAACGCCATTACCACTCTGGTATGCCATCTTCTTCCCCAAAAATCTCCTCCCTCTGCTTAGTTCATACACTAACTTAGGCATCGGAGAGCCTTGCGCCGCCCAGGCCAGGGTCCTCTGACCTACGTTTCTCCTTCCTTTTCTCAGGCTCCAGGCCCAGGCATCGGTGTCCCTAATCTCATCTGGGTAAGTCCTCTAAGGCACCCCCTATTCTTGTGGGTTACGTTTTTTGCACCTACAATAGTTATCTCAAACGACAATTCTGAATGCATATTTTTTTTTCAGTGATCCACCATGTTGACATGGGCACGTATATATGAGAAGTTCGCACGTGCTTTTGCAACTGCTGTCCAAAATTTGGTAGTTGGAGATGGCCTTATTGAAGGTGTATCTCAGGTATTTGCTTCTTCCATTTATACAACTAATGCGAACGTAAATTCATTTCTTGTTTTGGAACCCTTTAGGTTTATTGTAATTGTATGCTTTTGTGGTAACCGTCTTAACTTCACTTGCTTGTATTGACTGCTGTAGTATATTAACTATTAAGTGTTGTTTAGGCTGTAATTTATCTTCAGTTGATGAAATGGCAACCAAATGCCAAATCTTTAGAGACATATACATCTTATTGATATCATATCTGCTCAGTTAGTTCTCTCTAAAGCCTAATTTTTCTTTCTTCTTCTGGTAATTCCCCCCCCCCCCCACACACACACACACACACATGATGGCATTATGTTTCTTTCAGGGTCCATTGATCAATGAATCTGCTGTACAGAAGGTCATATGTGCTTTTCACTTCCAAAACTAACTACTTTATTGTTTAAAATTCTTCTTGAATTTTCTAGAAGTGTTCTGCTCATCTATATAACTATAGATTGGGATTCTGTTTCACAGGTGGAATCATTAATACAAGATGCAGCGTCAAAGGTATATTTGATCTTCCATACTATGATTGAATGTGGAAACGGATTATCTAAAACTCAGTATGATGTGATTTCGTGATTGGGTGAATTAGAAAGACTCTGGTTCATTTCTATTTCTCTGTTGATTTTTCTTCAGTGCATAAATATCTTTATTGACCCTGGAGGATAAAGCAAGGTTTAAAAACTTGAGATTGTGGGATCAAATCAGATTACCAATAAAGAAAAAGGAATTTGGGATGTTACTCAATGATGCGGACTTGCCTTGGATACACAACCCTAAGCACCATGTCATTTCTAGTGCATGCAGTTGTAAGCACCATGTCATTTCTAGTGCATGCAGTTGTAAGCACCATGTCATTTCTAGTGCAAGCAGTTGGCACCGCCATTTTATTTAGGGTTTTTCAGATTAGTTAATGATGTGAGTTGTGGAAGGTTTTAAAGATCAAGTGACTGAACAAGTGTTGGCATTCATGAAGGCATTTGATCAAATGTGGGGTGCAAACCCATGTGCAAAGGTCCCACGCGAGCCATGGAGCTCAAAAGAGCCCACTTTGATTATGATTTTACTGTTCCAGGGTCTGTTTTAATAATTTAATACACCACAGTGTGTATTTTGCAAAGACTGATGAAATTGAAGTCTAATGTTCACACAGAAACAGAGTACAATGTGACTGTTTTAGACTGATGGTCACAAGGCCCAACTGGGCCCATATCCACAAGAGCCCAGCATCCATAGGTGCGCCCATGGATGTACTGTTAAAGGGTAGACCCACCTTCCAAATCGGTGGACCATGTGGAGCCTGAGATCATTCTCATGAAAGATTTCTGGAATGGCACTGTTTTGGAAACTCTTTAATATTCTTTGATTTCTTTCCAATTGCTTCTTGATTTACTATGAGTTGGGTATTTTCATGATTCTTGGAAAGCTTTAGGGATTTCTTTGGCTGTAATTCCAGTATTTTGGACATATATGCATTGGTAAGGTCAACCGTGTGGTTCCAGTTTTTGAACAGCAGTCTATGCTATTGAAATAAGGTGCAGTTGAAGCCTTTATTTCTTATTTCTTCTCTGCTGTGAAGCTTATGTTTGGCAACTCTATTGTTGATGGCATGTTGTGTGAAATCTAACCCTCTTGGGTGAGAACCGATCCTATTGTCTATTGCTTGTCTTCATTCTGGTAGCGTTGCAGTCAACTTTACCTGGTGTTACAGTAGTATATTGATGGTTGAGACTGTCATGAGTTCCTTTTGGACTCCGTGAAACTGCATCAGTAAAGATCTTTGGAGTCGTCGTCGATCTTTTTTATTTTTTATTTTTTATTTTTAATTTTTTATTTTTTTTGAGATTGTGTGGGGAGATTTCCGGAACTCCAGGATTACGCTAATCACAACCATCAGATGAGACTAAGCATTCTCACGTGCCATCCGCGTGCCGCCCACGTGGCACCAGATTCACCTCAGCTACCAGGACAGGGGGTCCGGCCGAAGTCAAGCAGGTCCGAACCGCTAGCGCCGAGCTCGGCTACTCCAAGTGCCCACCTCGGCAGAACGCTCCACCTCGGCTGAAGGAGCCGGGACGAAAGCCGAAGCAAGAAAGAACCTCCACTTGCGCCCTTCATCCCCCACGTCATCAGGCACGTGGAGGAATAGGGGCGCGAGCTAGTGAGACAGATGCGACATCTAGCCGTTCACAATCTTCGCCAGATCCCTGACAGGGCGGCATCGAGCGGCTGAGGCCACATCAGGGCAAGGCCCGAGGGCAGATCCGATAGTACCCCTACCGCCAAAGGCGCCCAACACAATCTGGCCCAACAAGACGCGCATTTAATGCGATGTGGGCTTATCCGACTAGCATTAAATGCAGAGTGGGCTGGAATGGACCGCATTTATTACTTTGTGGGCTGATCATGACTCCCCAGTCGAATCATGGGACCCACACCAAGATATCCTCCGAAGATACGACCCAAGCCTCTATAAATAGAGCTTCATACCACAAGCAAGGTACGCACAATTCAACCCACAGAGCCGTTACTCTGCCTCTCTTCTTCCTCTCCTTCCATTGTTCCAGTTCACTCACTGACTTTGGCATCGGAGAGCCTTGCGCCGCCCAGGCCAGGGTCCTCTGACCGTTTGCTCTTCTCTTTCAGGCTTTCGGATGGTTCCCAGTCTCCACCACCTTGGATAAGTCCTCGTAGGCACCCCAGTTATTGTGGGTCATTATTTTCTGCACCTACAATTGGCGCCGTCTGTGGGAAAGTAATATCCCAACCTTCCCAACCTTCCCAACCTTCTCAACCTCAATCTCCCAGAAACCATGCCTCCGAAAGCTAGGAAGGGCAGAGAATCCTCAAGAGCAATCCTCGAGCCGCCAGCACCATCAACGAACGTCCCTCCTCAGGGGCGGTCCCGCACGGTGCATGGCGCATCTGCAGGCGAGGGCCGTTTAGGCTCGCAGCTCTACATCGAGTTCCCCCTCCAAGAAGGACTCGAGGCCTCGCTCTCAGCAGACGAAGTCATGCCGCCCCGACGCGACGAGCGTCGGCACGAACGTCCCCGCAAAGATAAAGCCGTGGCCGTAGGAGAAGCGCGCCACGCTCAACCCCCTGCCACTGGAGAAGTTGTCGCAGCCCAAAATGCTCTCCTCCAGAGGCAGGAGCAGCTGATTCGCGAGCTCCAGCAGCAGCTGAGGGCAGCGCAAACTGCCTCGCTGAGGCAGGTCTCTGATCCTTGGGGCAAGGAGAGGGACGCCCCGAGCAGGGCAGCCCAGCCTCCTTACGAGGATCTCAGAGACCATCTGGACCATAAGCGTAGCCAGCTCTATGACGAAGGCTCAAGCAACAGCCGAAGTCATCGTAGCCGCGATGGCCGAACTCATAGCCATCACAGCCCGAACCACTCCAAGCGAAAGCTAAGAGTGCGGACACCAGAGAAGGACGACGAGCAGGAGCGGTTCGACAAACGCGTTAGGTTAGCTCTTCAGCACAACCTAGACGTGCGGGACCAGAAGCAGATCTGTGGCCATACCGATCTGGGGGGCTCACCCTTCACAAGGGACATCGAGCGCACCCCCTTGCCCAAAAAGTTCTCTGTCCCGCGGTTCGTCCCCTACGACGGACTGTCCGACCCATCCGCTCACCTCCGACACTCCTCCCAGAAGATGTCCATCTGGGGGGGAACGACGGTCACCTGAACTGCAAAATCTTCTCCTCCAGTTTGTGTGACCTCCCCCTGAAGTGGTTCTGCTCTCTCCCAGAGAAGTCAGTTTTGAGTTGGAAGGAGCTCCAGCTCTCCTTCTTAAAGAAGTTCCAAGCTTACAGCGCCGTCCTCAAGAAAGAAGGGGACCTTCTCGCCCTGAGAATGAAACAGGGTGAGACCCTCGCCAAGTTCGCCCAACGGTTCTGGGCGGTTTACAACCAAGTCGAGGGCACCAGGGAGGAGATAGCAATCTATGCCTTCCAACATGCCCTGATCCCCGGCCACGACCTCCGGAAGGACCTGGTCAGGAGATTCCCCAGAATCCATGCCAGCGTTGATGTCCCGGATAAAGCGCTTTGTCGCCCGGGAGGAAGATGAAATCCAGGCTCGGGAAGAGGACGAAAGACCGAAGCCCGAGCACAAGAGCAGCCAGCCTCGGCAGAGAGGCGGGAGGCCTTTCCAGAAGCAGGAGCCCAAGCCAGCCTGGGTCGCCAACTCGGCAAAGCCCACGTCGTCCAGGTCTGGGGGCACCTGGAGGCCCAGACCTCCCACCAACGCCAGTCACGGCGTCAATGTCGTCTTCACGGAGCCGACATACAAGATCCTGAGCAAGATAAAGACCAAGTCGTTCTTCAAGTGGCCTCCGCCCTTGAAGCACGAGCCCACCTCCGGCAGCCGGAGCAAGCTCTACTGCTCTTACCACAAGGGTAACGGGCACAAGACCGAGGACTGCAAGTCTCTGCAGTGGTACCTGGAGAAGCTGGCCGGTGAGGGCCACATTCCAGAGTTCGTCAAGGCAGGAGATGCCGGCGGCAGCGAGGGCCGAGTTCACCAGAGCGCGATTCGGGATCCAGACAGTGAGGATTCCGAAAAGATCATTAACGTGATCCATCTGGCATCCTCAGCTCCCGCTCCCTCGTCTCGAGGCAGCTCCCAGGCCCGCACCGAGGCCAGGCGGGCATCGCACGGGAAGGAGGTGTTGAAAGCCGAGCTTGGACCGGCGTCCAAGAAAGCTCGCCGAGACCGACCCGCGATTTCTTTCTCGGACAGAGATTTAGAGGGAATCCAGCTCCCTCATAACGACCCCCTGCTTCTCACAATGAAGCTAAAAGACTTCACCGTGAAGAGGATCCTCGTCGACTCCGGCAGCTCTTCCGAGGTCCTCTACTACGATTGCTTCAAGAAGATGAACCTCTCGGAAGCAGACCTCACAGAGGTCCGTGCACCCCTGCTAGGTTTGTCCGCCACGCCAGTCTATCCCAAGGGGAGGATCACCTTGGAGACCCGAGTCGGCGGAGCCTCCGTGTTGGCCGATTTCCTGGTCGTGGACGCCCCTTCTCCCTACAACGTCATCTTGGGCAGAACGTGGCTCCATAAACTGGAAGCAGTCCCTTCTTCCCTCCACCAGAAGCTGAAGTTCGTCCTCGAGAGCAAGGAGGGAAAAATGGAAGTGGTCACAGTGGAGGGAGATCAGCAGCAAGCTAGGCAGTGCATGCTGGCCGCGGTCCCAGCAGTGAAGGAGCCAGAGCGCGTCAACCTCGCCGAATTCGAAAAAGGCCTAGATGAAATCGGCCGAGACCCCGAGAAGAAAAGCATTGAGGACCTGGCCGAGGTCAGGCTAAACTCGGCAGACCCAGATAGGTTCTTCCTGATCGGCACCCAACTGCCAGATGAAGAGAGAGGCGAACTCTCGAGGTTCCTGATGCAGAACGTCGATGTCTTCGCTTGGAGCCCGAGTGAGATGCCTGGGTTCGACCCCGAGGTCATGTGCCACAAGCTAAATGTAGACCCCAACCACAAACCAGTAGTGTAGAGGGCCCGAAGGACAGGGGTACAGCAGACAGATGCGGTCGTCGAAGAGGTCGACAACCTGCTGAAGGCAAGAGCCATCCGGGAAGTCCAGTATCCGGTCTGGCTGGCCAACACGGTGGTGGTCAAGAAGAAAACAGGAAAATGGAGGGTTTGTGTGGACTTCACAGACTTGAACAGGGCCTGCCTTAAAGATAGTTTCCCCCTTCCAAAGATTGACCAACTGATCGACGCCACCGCTGGTCACGACCGAATGAGCTTCCTCGACGCCTATAGAGGCTACCACCAGATCCCACTATACGAGCCTGACGAGGAGAAAACGTCATTCATAACCCCCCGCGGCACTTACTGCTACAAGGTGATGCCCTTCGGGCTAAAGAACGCGGGGGCGACCTATCAGCGCCTCGTGACAAAAATGTTCCAGTCTCAGCTCGGCCGAACGGTAGAGGTGTACATCGACGACATGGTCGTCAAATCAGTGCACTCCAGCGACCACCTGGCGGATCTTGGCCAAGTCTTCGACATCCTTCGCGCGTACAAGCTCAAGCTAAATGCTTCCAAGTGTGCCTTCGGCGTAGCCTCTGGCAAGTTCCTCGGTAGCTTGGTAACGCGGAGGGGGATAGAGGCTAATCCGGACCAGATCACCGCGATCCAGGGCATTCAGAGCCCCTCTACCACGAAAGAAGTCCAGAAGCTCACGGGAATGGCTGCAGCACTCAATCGCTTCATCAGCCGGTCATCAGATAAGTGCAGGCCTTTCTTCCAGCTTCTTAAGAAAAATTTAAAATTCCAGTGGACCTCTGAGTGCGACCAGGCATTGGCCGCGCTCAAAACCTATTTGATGTCACCACCCTTACTCTCCACCCCAACTCCAGGGGAGGTTTTGTATTTGTATCTCGCGGTCTCGGATCTCGCAGTGAGCTCCGTCCTCATCAGGGAGGACGAGGGAGTTCAAAAACCGATTTATTATACGAGCAAGACCCTGCTCGATGCCGAGACCAGGTACCTTTTATTGGAGAAGCTCGCGTTGGCTCTCGTCAGCGCCTCCCGCAAGCTCTCCCATTATTTTCAATCCCACACCATTGTGGTGATCACGGAGCATCCACTCCGTTCAATATTCAAGAAGGCTGACTTTTCAGGGCGAATATCAAAGTGGGCAGTTGAACTGGGGCAGTATGATATACAGTACCGTTCCCGAACTGCGATCAAAGCCCAGATTCTGGCAGACTTCATCGTCGAATTCGTCTCCCCCAACCCGGCTCCGACCCAGCTCGGCACGGCACTGGGGGGCACAGGGCACGAGCCAAAAGATGCTGAGGTCGAACAGTCTCTCACCTCGGCATGGAAGATCTTTGTCGACGGATCGTCCACCTCCAAGAGAGCTGGCGCCGGCATAGTCCTCCAATCGCCAGAGGGTCTGGTCATATAGAGCAGGCTTTCACCCTGGACTTCAAAGCAACAAACAATGAGGCAGAGTATGAAGCACTAATAGCAGGGCTGAATAGCGCCCAGATCCTCGGAGCCCAGCACCTGGTGATCTTCAGCGATTCTCAATTGGTAACTAGCCAGCTCGCTGGAGATTACCAGGCCATGGACGACAGGATGGCGGCCTACTTAGCCCTTGCGAAAAAACTGTTGTCTCATTTCCAGAAAGCCGAGGTCAGGCAAATATCCCGAGATACCAACACGCACGCAGATGCGCTTGCAAACCTGGCCTCCGCCGTCGAAGTAGGGAGGAAAAGGACCGTCGAGGTTGGGTCAATATCAAGGTCAAGCTTAGAACTCCATTCATCTCGGCTTGTCCTCTGTGCTGACCTCGGCCCAAGCTGGATGGATCCAATCGTCGCCTACTTGAAGGACGACCAGCTCCCTGAGGACAAGACTGAAGCCCACCGGATCAGACTCAAGGCAGCTCGATTCTGGCTCTCTCCCGAAGGCAAACTCTACAGGAAATCCTTCACAGGCCCGTACCTCCAATGCGTCCACCCGAGCAAGGTGGACGACTTCCTGTATGAGATCCACGAAGGAATCTGCGGCAGTCACATAGGGGGTCGATCACTGGCTTATAGGGCTATAAGCCAGGGCTACTGGTGGCCCTACATGTAGAAGGATGCGCAGGTGTACGCCAGGAAGTGCGAGAAGTGCCAGAAGTTCTCCCACTCTCTCCATCAGCCAGCGCAAGATCTGAGTCCCCTCTCTAGCCCATGGCCCTTCGCTCAATGGGGCCTGGACATTGTGGGGCCTCTTCACCGAGCTCCGGGGAACAAGAGATGGGTGACAGTCGCTACGGACTACTTCACAAAATGGATAGAAGCTGAACCGCTGTCCTCAATCACGGACAGGGACTCCAGGAACTTCGTTTGGAAAAACATCCTAACGAGGTTCGGCATCCCTAGGACCCTGATTTCAGACAACGGGACTCAGTTCGACTCCAAATCCTTCAAAGACTTCTGCCAAGAACACGGTATCAGAAACCATTACTCCACTCCGGCATATCCGCAGAGTAATGGCCAGGCCAAAATCTCTAACAGAGTGATCCTGGACGGCCTGAAGAAGCGACTGGACAAGGCAAAGGGCAGATGGGTAAAAGAACTTCCGAGCGTGCTATGGGCATACAGAACAACTCCAAGGAGATCCACCTCGGCGACACCTTTCTCTCTGGCCTACGGAATGGAGGCGGTCATTCCCTTAGAAATCGGCCTTCCCACCTTGAGGACAGAGCTGGTCGACCAAGGCCGAAATGAGACGAACCTGGCAATGGAGCTGGAGCTGGCAGACGAACGCCGAGAAGCAGTAGCCCTGCGACTGACCGACTATCAGCAGCGGTTAGCCAGGGCATACAATCAAAATGTCAGAGAAAGAAGATTCTCAGTGGGAGAGCTGGTTCTAAAGAAGACCCTGCCGGCTGACAAAGAACCAAACGAAGGGAAGCTGGCTCCGAACTGGCATGGCCCGTTCAGGGTGGTCTCACTAGCAGGGAAATCAGCCTACAAGCTCGAAGACTTAGAAGGCAAGCCACTGCCGAGACCGTGGAATGCATCCCACTTAAAGAAATTCTATTTCTAAAGATGTAATGAATCTCAGAATCAATGAAAGCGGCTTTCGCCCTGTCATCAATCTGTCATCTCTCTTTGATTGACTTCGGCAGCCAAGGGTCCACCGCCTTGGAAAAGGCCTTGAGTTCGAACACTCGGCCGATTCCTAAAGTCTGGGTTTCTACCCCTCTCCAAGGGTCCACCGCCCTGGAAAAGGCCTCGAGTTCGAACACTCGGCCGATTCCTAAAGTCCGGGTTTTTACCCCTCTCCAAGGGTCCACCGCCCTGGAAAAGGCCTCGAGTTCGAACACTCGGCCGATTCCTAAAGTCCGGGTTTTTACCCCTCTCCAAGGGTCCACCGCCCTGGAAAAGGCCTCGAGTTCGAACACTCGGCCGATTCCTAAAGTCCGGGTTTCTACCCCTCTCCAAGGGTCCACCGCCCTGGAAAAGGCCTCGAGTTCGAACACTCGGCCGATTCCTAAAGTCCGGGTTTCTACCCCTCTCCAAGGGTCCACCGCCCTGGAAAAGGCCTCGAGTTCGAACACTCGGCCGATTCCTAAAGTTCGGGTTTCTACCCCTCTCCAAGGGTCCACCGCCCTGGAAAAGGCCTCGAGTTCGAACACTCGGCCGATTCCTAAAGTCCGGGTTTCTACCCCTCTCCAAGGGTCCACCGCCCTGGAAAAGGCCTCGAGTTCGAACACTCGGCCGATTCCTAAAGTCCGGGTTTTTACCCCTCTCCAAGGGTCCACCGCCCTGGAAAAGGCCTCGAGTTCGAACACTCGGCCGATTCCTAAAGTCCGGGTTTTACCCCACTCCAAGGGTCTACCGCCCTGGAAAAGGCCTCGAGTTCGAACACTCGGCCGTTTCCTAAAGTCCGGGTTTATACACCCCTCAAAGACCGTTGCCGAACTCATGCTCACATAGCCGAGGCCAGCGGAATTATGGATCCCCCTCGGCGCAAGGCAGTTCGTCTCGGCCAAAGCCAGCCATTTCGGCCAAGGTCAGTTTTTAAGAAAGAAAGAGTTGTACAAGCATTGAAGCACAAAAAAGCAGCACAAAAACACAAGTGTTCCAAAATAGTGCAAGGAAAGTAAAAAAGCACGCAGGTTGAATAATCACAAAGCTCTTCCTTTTTATTCATTGCAAACTGCTTCATTACAAAGGTTACAGAACAGAAAACAAAATACAGAAAGGAGGATCGCAGTCCTCTAAAAATAGAAAATAAAGTGAAAGCTGGGAGGCTCTGATCTTCACCGACTCTTCAGGCTGCAGGCTCGAAGACGCCGGATCGTTGCCTGGAGGTTCTGAGGGATCCTGAATTTCACTGAGCTCTACAATACACTGTGGTTGGTCAGACCAAAGCGATTGCAGAGCCCCTCCAGTTCGGAGGCCCTGGACCTCGCTGAGCTCTTCAACACCCTCCGGTCAGTGAGACCAACCGAAGTTTGAAGAACCCCCAGGTCCAGCGGGGCCTCAATCCCACCCTCCGTCCGGCGGTCACGCAAGACCGTGCCAGACGCAGAGGGCGCCACCATCCCACAGTTGCAGAAGACTCCCCTGCAACCGGACCAGGGACGGTTGGCCGTGAACCTGCGTTCAGAGAGCGCGTGGTCCACGGGGAGTTCCTTCAGAGAGCGCGCAGACCAAGACGGGCCTCCCCCCTTGGAGAAAGCCGTCCACAGGCGCAAGGGTTCCCCCCGGATCAAAGGTTCCAAAATGTCTACCAGTCATGGCTCCTACAACTACGTGAATTAAACTATCCTAATTCCGTTTCTTTTCTTCTCCCATGGCGAGCCTACTACCCCTACTTATAGGAGAAGAAGGGCTCAGTCTCCGAAGGAAGTTAAGGGGAGAAGTCTCCCACGCGTTACATGGGACGCGCGTCTTCCTGTCTGTTGACTAGCGATTCCTATGGCGCCACGTGGAGACGTCCGCCCGTTTCCCTCATCGGCCGTATCACCATGCTTACTGCAATTTATGGTCTCCAGAATACGAAGGATCGGCACAGACAGCTATGAGGACCGTTTTGACTCCCTCTACCTCGAGGGTCACGCGTCACAGTAAAGGCATTCAATACCATTCAATACCACATCCAGAAGTGAAGGAGGGAAAAATGCAGAGAAAAATGCACAAGTAAAGAAGCCCGTCTTTCATTAATGGCACAGAGTATTACAGGACTGAAAAAGAAAACATTACGTACAAAAGGCCAAAGATAAAAAGAAGCAAGGCTACTGTGGCTTCGGCGACTCCACCAGGTCGATCACCGTATCTGCTGGACCAGTGGTTTCGGCCGTAACCGTGACCTTGCTTGGAGCGTCGCTGGCAGAAGAGGCTTTGACCGGTACCTCACCCGAAGCGAGGGCAGGAGAGGCTTCGCCTTGTGGCGCGGCCGAAACGTCGCTGGCGACCGGGGCATCGCTCGAGGCCGGGGCAACTGGAGCGTCGTCTGGAGCAGGAGCGACTGCAGGAGCTTCGACTGGGGCACTTTCAGCTGCAGGAGCGGGGCTCGGCTCAGGAGCCGGGTCCGAGTACTTCGGCAGGTCCCAATAGACAGGGTGGTCTTCAGGGACCCCCGCACGTCTCAGTGCGGCCAGGCATCCTTCCTCGAATAGAATGGAGGTGATCTCCTCCACCTACTTCTCATATAACTCTGTGGCGTGGTCCACCCCATTCTGGAAAGCGGATTGGGCCTCGGACAGGAGAGAGGCCTTCTCCTTCTCCAGCTCGGCGTTCCCCGTCTTCAATTTCGCTGTTTCAGCGCGCCCAGCCAGCACTTCCCCACGCAGCCTCGTCCCCTCGGCCGCCGATTCAGCCTTTAATCTGGCCAGTTCCGACTCCAGCTCGGCGGTCCTCTTGTTCCTCGCCCAGACCTCAGCCTTTCAGATGATTAGCTCTCGACGTGAGTTCGGCGACATCAGCCAGAGCCGACGCCAACCGAGCAGCCTCTTCAGCGCTGGCCTTCTTCAGCCCCTCCATTCCCTTCCGCAGCTCTTCCAGCTCCTTTTTCAGCTTATCCCTCTCGGACTCCAGCTGAGTGACCCTCGCAGCGTTCCTGTCGCTCCTTCCCACCACGGTCAGGAGCCTCTGCACGTTATGCAAATGGAAAAAGTGGGTCAAACCGGGGCAGTCGAGCTAAATTGCTTGAAGAAGAGCGCTGAAAACACTTACCAGAAGGTTAGCGTGGATCGCCGAGACCATCAGGCTCTCGTTGTCGAACCTCTCATGCGTCTCCATGTCTTGCGGCAAAGCGCAGACCTTGGCGAGAGCTCCGATAACGTCAGCGTTCCCCATCAGCCGGTCCTCGACGTTTAGAGGCTTACCGGGTTGCATCTCCATCCTCGGTCTCCATGGTGCTGGGGCGGTTTGAGGTCCGGAAGCCGATCCAGACCCTTGCCCCACCGAGATGGTGGGCTCGCGGGTCGCCCCGCTGGTCGACTTGCTGACCGGCGCACTCTTCTCAGTTGGAGCCTTGACTCCGGGGGCCCGCGCAGGGGTCTTACCCTTCGGAGGCTGTTCAGCCCCCGAGTCCTTCTCCCCCGCCTTGGACTTCTTCCTAGGCGGGGACCCCTCCCTCGGGCGCTCCGGCGAGCGTCGCCGCACTCCCTGCTCAGAGCAGGAGCAGGAGTAGGAGCAGAAGTAGCGCCAGCACCCCCCGAGCCCGAAGCTGCGCGGGTACTGGCAGATGATGGCGTCGCAGAGGAGGAAGACCCCCGCCTGAACTTGGCCGCCAGGTCCTTAACGACTGGCGCCCTCAAGCTTCCCTCCATACCTTCTTCCCGATCGGACGAATAAGCGTCCACTATCTGCGTCAGGTTCGGTAATTCCGAATAAGCTCGGCTCGCAGCAGGATCGGTCAAAGGGATCCCGGCAGGCACGGCAACGGAGACGGTTGGACGATCAGGGTGTGCCTCGTCCACCTCGGCTACTCCGGTTCTCCTGTAGTGACCGCGGTACCTCGGCGTGTACCCAAGCAGCTTCCAAGCCGACCTGGTCTCGTGCCCCTTGTATCCCTCAACCCTGTTGATGTCGGCGACGTCCTTTCTCCAGCCTTCACTCGCAGCTCGGCGTCGCCTCGCGCCTGCCTCTGCACAACAGATAATAAGAGTGTCAGCTCGGCATCATCGAGATCAAGCAGAGCGAGAAAGAGAAAAGAAGCGATGTTTACTTGGGACAGTCCCGGGGCGACGTGGGACCATCAGCCTCCTGCTTTCGCCAGCGCCGAACTCAGTCCCCCGACACACAGAAGAAGGTTTCCTCGGCGTTCTTACTCGAATCCTCCAAGGCCAGGACGAAGCCTCTTCGCTGCGGCTTCACCCGGAGATAGTATTTCCCTTCCCCAGCCTTGCAGATATCGTAGGTATCCTCGATATCGTGGACACCTAGGTCGGTCCCCAAAATCTCATTCAGCTTCGCCGTGCCCATGATGACCTTATAGCCATTGGGCATCAGCTGGCAAGGGGTAATGGACCAGGTACTGAGGCAAGCCCTAAGCAAGGGGTGCAGAGGAAATCTGACCCCGCCCTCGATCACGGAGATCAGAGGGAACGGCATCCAGCCGCAAGACCAGCGCATCGTGGCATAATCGACGGAGTCCACCGGCTTAAGGAGGACTCCCTCTGGAATATTGAAAGCGGCCCTAAATCTAGCTATGCCCTCTTCGGTATCTAAATCGAACCTAGGGGTGCCCATGTCTAAAAAGGGGGACAGCAAAGTTAAACCCTAGAAGTCGCGAAACCCCAAGAAAAAAGCTAGACAGAGGCACGAAGCAACTTACAGAGACGAAGGGGCGACTCAAGAACAGATCCGGGCACGTCCTACGGTCGTCCTCGCTAGAGAGATCTCGAGCAGCAGAGCAGAAATCAAAAGTAAAAGCGAAGGCAGAGGGAAATCAGAAACAAGAAAGGAAGAAGACGACCCTATTTACGGAAAGAGAACCCTCGGCGTGCGCTACTTTCGAAATTCGAAAGAACGGATTTCGCGATCCGCGCCTGTTCCATCAATAAGACAGCGCAATCAGTGAAGAAGCTACACGTGTAGCCGTCGACTCGCTCCCCGGGACAAATAGGGCAGAGCATTCATTACTTCAGAAAAGTTAAAACGACGCCAGTCAATGATCGCCGCATCCCCAGACAGATTTTCTAGCTTTCGACCACTAAAGGCTAGGACGCTTAAGAGGTCAAAAGCTAGGGGGCAATTGTGTGGGGAGTTTTCTGGAACTCCAGGATTATGCTAATCACAGCCATCAGATGAGACTAAGCATTCTCACGTGCCATCCGCGTGCCGCCCACGTGGCACCAGATTCACCCCGGCTACCAGGACAGGGGGTCCGGCCGAAGTCAAGCAGGTCCGAACCGCTAGCGCCGAGCTCAGCTACTCCAAGTGCCCGCCTCGGCAGAAAGCTCCACCTCGGCTGAAGGAGCCGGGACGAAAGCCGAAGCAAGAAAGAACCTCCACTTGCGCCCTTCATCCCCCACGTCATCAGGCACGTGGAGGAATAGGGGCGCGAGCTAGTGAGACAGATGCGACATCCAGCCATTCACAATCTTCGCCAGATCCCTGACGGGGCGGCATCCAGCAGCTGAGGCCACATCAGGGCAAGGCCCGAGGGCAGATCCGATGGTACCCCTACCGCCAAAGGCGCCCAACACAATCTGGCCCAACAAGACGCGCATTTAATGCGATGTGGGCTGATCCGACTAGCATTAAATGCAGAGTGGGCTGGAATGGACCACATTTATTACTTTGTGGGCTGATCATGACTCCCCAGTCGAATCATGGGACCCACACCAAGATATCCTCCAAAGATACGACCCAAGCCTCTATAAATAGAGCTTCATACCACAAGCAAGGTACGCACAATTCAACCCACAGAGCCGTTACTCTGCCTCTCTTCTTCCTCTCCTTCCATTGTTCCAGTTCACTCACTGACTTTGGCATCGGAGAGCCTTGCGCCGCCCAGGCCAGGGTCCTCTGACCGTTTGCTCTTCTCTTTCAGGCTTTCGGACGGTTCCCAGTCTCCACCACCTTGGATAAGTCCTCTTAGGCACCCCAGTTATTGTGGGTCATTATTTTCTGCACCTACAGAGATCTTGGAAGATGATGCTAGATTTTATTTCCATTTTAGATAATTGATTTTCTGAAAATGAATCATGTATCAATATATCAAAATCTAATGAAGACAACTTTTAGTTGAGAATTTTCCCTTCAGTGATGATTTTTCTCCGCCCCTAATTCAGGACGGGGCTTGACAAAGCTGAGTGTATTCCCAAGTTATCCATAAACTTTGGAATGCCTGGTAGTGTGATCGACTTTGTTGTCTAACTCTAATCTTTAGGGTGCTTCAAATTGCATCATGTGAATTTGAGCTGGTTGAACCTACATGTTATTTTGATTCTCATCTAGGTACATCTCTCTTTTCTTTCTTCTTATATGTTCCTCAACTTGGTCTCTCTCAGATTGAAAACTTCCCATAATGTCACGACCTGAAACCCAGAGCTCTTCAAATTCCTGATCGCAACTAATATTGCATCGCATTTCTATCCATGAGTTAAAATTGTCATGCAAAATAAGGAATCAGACAATCCTATTAAATAAGTTGAACATGTATTAAAGTAAAAAATCCACCTTTTAATCATCAAAACAAATCAACTATCTTTGAATAAAATAAAACCATTGCAATCTTTAAGTGTTCTGACTGAAAATAATAAAAGGAATTTATTTCTCTTTAATCTTTTAGGTGATTCCGTCTTCTCAAGTACGCATGCCAAAGCCTATCTCTTGATTATCATGAAATTGTTGGAATTTGAGATGCATTGAGTTGAATCTTGAAGCATTGGTGTGTTTGGTGTCTCAAGCATCAAATTGTATTGGAATTATTGTCAACACTATGTCTCAATCATGTGTTGAAAGAGTGGAAGTGATAGAGCTCAAGAAGAATGAAAAAGGAAAACAGTGAAGAAAATCAGTTTTTCCTGGTGCAGTGTACCCGGTCGACCGAGCTCCCTGGCCGGTCGACCAAGCATGAAGAAAGTGCAAAATCAGAGCTTACAGTTATTTTTTTGACACAGAGGTCATCCGGTCGACCCAGCTCCTGGTGCGGTCGACCGAGCATGCACGAGGTCGACCGAGGCTTCCAGGATGTCGACCGAGCTCGGTTCCAGAATTTGACAACTTACAACTTTTTGAAAGTTCGTCAGGCGCCCAGTTCACCCGGTCGACCGAGGTCCCCAGCCGGTCGACCGAGCACACACAGACAGCAAGTATTGCAGAATTAGAAGTCTTTTGCTAAAAGTTAGGAATTTTTGGTAATTCGTTTGGGACTCTTTCTAAACGAATTGTAGCCTATTTTGGACACTCTTTGGGGTTGCTAAAACCTATATAAACACTCCTAATCTCGTTTTTCAATAACAAGCATCAAAGAAAGAAGAGTTTGAGAGAGTTTTGGAGAGAAGAGTGCTTGGAGAAGAAGGTGCTTGTGTCTTGCTGTTGTGGAGCAACTTTCTACAGCAAGTGTGGACGAATTTGAAGCCTCATGAAGATGGTATTTTCGTTCATAAGATAAGTCTCTCTTTTATGCTTTAGATTTCTATTTGTAAGGGATTGAGAGAGAGAGAATTGTAGAGGGGAAAGGGCTGTAGATCAGTTTATCTTCTTTGCTGTAATCATCAAGTTGGTGCTTGGTGTTTTGGGGTTTGGTGATCCTGTCTGTGGGTGCAGACAAATTGTAAAGGGAGTTGTAGCTTCCTAGATAGTTGGTGCTATCTGAAACCTAAGGGAGTCGGTGCTTCCTAGATAGTTGGTGCTATCTGAAACCTAAGGGAGTCGGTGCTTCCTAGATAGTTGGTGCTATCTGAAACCTAAGGGAGTCGGTGCTTCCTAGATAGTTGGTGCTATCTGAATTTAAGGGTTGGTGCTCTTTGTCGTCGGTGCGACTAAATAAGATTCAGACCTATACCGGATTGTTGTTCGGACGGGATTGAACCGTGGACGTAGCCTTTTGGTGAACCACGTAAAATCTGGTGTCAATTGTGTGGTTTGATTTGAATTGTTGTTAGCAAGGACCTGTTTAAAAGAGATCACTGATTCACCCCCCCCCCTCTCAGTGATCACGAGATCTAACAATTGGTATCAGAGCGTAAGGTTTCCCTTGATAAGCTTAACACGCTAAGGGCGATCTTTGTCAAATCACATGGCAACCAGCACAGCGAATATGAAAGCACCGTTGTTTGATGGTTCTAATTACACCTTTTGGAAGATTAGAATGCAGGCCTTCATCAAATCTCTTGGCTATGATGTCTGGGAGACTGTCAGAGTCGGTTACAATTCTGCCATTGTACCCACTGATGCTGCAACGAAGAAGTTAGCAGACAACGACTCTAAGGCGCAGAATGCACTCTTTAGCGGCCTTGTTGACAGCGAGCTGATCAAAGTTATAGCATGCAAGACAGCCAAGGAAATCTGGGATAAGCTGAAAAGCATCCATGAAGGAGATGAGAAGATCAAAGAAGCGAAATTGCAAACTCATCGCTCCCAATTTGAGTCTCTTCGCATGGAGGATAGCGAGAATGTTGATTCTTACATGCAACGGGTGAATGAAGTCACGAATGACATTCGTGGACTAGGAGAGGAGATTAAAGAACCAGTCATCGTCAAAAAGGTTCTAAGATCTCTCCTTCCCCGGTTTGATTCTAAAGTCTCAGCCATAGAAGAAGCCAAAGATCTGAACGAGTTTTCAATGGATGAGCTGCATGGTTCTCTCACTGCCTATGAGATGCGCATAGGTAAG
This sequence comes from Litsea cubeba, assembly GCA_012931725.1. NCBI lineage: Eukaryota > Viridiplantae > Streptophyta > Magnoliopsida > Laurales > Lauraceae > Litsea > Litsea cubeba. The sequence goes on along the minus strand of CM022946.1, from coordinate 76,104,572 downwards.
ACGTCTTCATCGGATAGAGAAGCGGCCTTCAAAGTTCAGAAAAAGGCAAAAGAGATTGCTGGTCATGATTCTGATGATGATGAGCTTGAGGCTCAATTTATTAGAAGGCTGAAGAAAGGAAGCAATGGCAAGTATAAAGGGAAGCTACCCTTTAAATGCTTCAATTGTGGCGGTGTTGGCCACTTTGCTGCGAAGTGCCCGCTGAAAGAAGACAATGATAATGACTCTTATGTTGATAAGAGTAAATGGAAGAAGAATTTCAGAAAGAAGGGCAAAGCAAAGAGCTTCATCAGTCAGCATAATGACAGCACGTCTGAATCTTCGGACGATGATGAATCAGTCGAGGCGACTGAAGCACTCTTCATGGTTACTATTGAAGAAGACGATGAGCAAGAGCTGGAAAACGAAGAGGAGGCTGAAGTGAATCTTGAAGAAGAGCTCATTGCTGCACTTGAGGAGCTTAGCAAGGAGCGAAGATCAAGTAAGAAAAATCTGAAACTTCTTCATGAATCTGAAATTTCAGTTATTGCTTTGAAAACTGAATTAGAAGAGTATAAAAGAATGGTAGATGTCCTAGAAATACAAATCTGTACCAAAACTGAGGAAGTGATGAAACTTGAGAATGAAATCCTTGGAGCAAGAACTGAAAATATGCAAATGAAACAAAAGCTCAAGGAATTTCAAGCTATCAATGGTACATTGAAGCTGAATGAAATTTTGAAAGTTCAAAGACCCCCTCACTTCAGATTTGGAATAGGATTTGAGAATGGAGAATCTTCTAAGATTACACCTTCTGTAGAGACGGTGTTTGTAAAGCAAGTTACTACACCTTCCAATTCTGTGAAGCCCACACTGCCTAGAAAAGAGCCCATTCAAGTGAGAAAGGACATGAAGCCTAACCAGCCATATAAAAGATACAAATTTTATGGCTATTGTTATCATTGCAATAGGTATGGACATAGAAGGGCAGATTGTAAATTCTATGTGAGAAACAGCCCAGTTGTGAGAAGGAACCCTTTCTCAATCCTAAATAGCCACAAAATTGAGTGCTATATGTGTCATAATTATGGACACTTGGCTAGGGATTGTAGGCTGCCTACTGCTAAACCAATTCAGGTTGAAAAGAAACCCAAGTTAGTCAAAACTTGGAGGGCAAAGAAAAGTGCAGAAAAAGGCAAGAAATCTCTCATTGTGCAAACCGCTTTCAATGCACAAAAGAAGACAGCACCATGGGTCCTTGATAGTGGCTGTTCGAGTCATATGACTGGTGATAAAGAAAAATTCATCAAGTTACAGCACTATGAAGGTGGTTCGGTAAAGTTTGGTAACAATGATGGTGCCAAAATTGTTGGAAAAGGTGTTGTTCAGCTGATGGCAAACAAGATCAGATCTGAAGAGGTCTTATATGTGTCTGGATTGAGACACAATCTGTTGAGTGTGAGCCAGATCTGTGATAAGGGCCACGAAATTGTTTTTACAAAGAATGGGTTTGCTATCAAGAAGAGTAGCAACGGCAAAACAGTGGCTACTGGGTCAAGGACAGCTGGAAATCTTTACACCTTGTCAGATGGAGCTGAAAAGACATGCTTATTGAGTCGGTCAGAAGAGAGTTGGTTGTGGCACAAACGCCTTGGGCATCTAAACTTTGGCAACATGTCAAAGATTTGCAATTCAAAGGCTGTTAGAGGTATGGCTACAGTTGAAAAGCCTTCAAACCCCATTTGTGACTCTTGTCAAAAGGGAAAGCAAACGAGGGTAATGTTCAAGACGAAGGAGCATCATACGAAGAAACCTCTTGAGCTGGTACACACTGATCTCTGTGGACCGATGCGGACTCAAAGCACCAATGGAGATAAGTATTTTATGCTTTGCATTGATGATTTTACTCGCATGACATGGGTATTATTTCTTAAGCATAAACATCAAGCACTTGATCGGTTCAAAGTGTTTAAAGCACAGGTTGAAAACATGCTAGGGAAGCAGATCAAGACGCTAAGGTCTGATTGTGGAGGCGAATTCACATCTGATGAATTCACTAAGTATTGTGAACATCATGGCATCCAAAGACAATACTCAGCCCCTAGAACTCCACAGCAGAATGGAGTTGTTGAGCGCAAGAACCGCACTGTGCAAGAAATGGCACGCACCATGCTGGTTGAAAGTAAGATGGCTGATAAGTATTGGAAAGAGGCGATTCATACGGCTGTTTATATTCAGAATCGTTGCTTGATCAGGCCACATGAAGATAAAACACCTTATGAGCTATGGTTTGGAAGAAAAGCTACAGTCAAGCACTTCAGAGTCTTCGGTAGCAAGTGTTACATCAAGCGGCTCGAACAAAATCCGGGCAAATTTGAAGAAAGAGCCGATGAAGGTATTTTTCTGGGTTACTCATCCTCTAGTAAAGCTTACAGATGCCTTAACAAAAGGACCAGAAAAATTATTGAAAGTGCTGATGTTAGAATTGATGAAAACCATGAGTCAAAGAAGGTAACTCATAATGACAGTCCAGTGTATGAGGACTCGAGTGAGATTGATGATGAAGTGGCTGAACCTGATTCTGAAAAGGCAAAAGATGATTCAGAGGATACTTCTCCTAGAAAGAAAAGTACTTGGGTAGAGCAACACCCTAAGGATCAAATCATTGGAGATCCTGAGGCCGGTGTAAAAACTAGACAAAGTGTAGTTAGCAATTACTCACTTGTGTCCACCATTGAGCCCAAGACAGTAGCTGAAGCTAGTCTAGATGAAAGCTGGTTAAAAGCTATGCATGAGGAGTTGGAGCAGATTGAGAAAAACTCCACATGGGAACTAGTCCCTAGACCTACTGATAAGAATGTGATTGGTACAAAATGGGTCTTTCGGAACAAGCTGAATGAAGATGGTCAGGTCATACGAAACAAGGCAAGGTTGGTTTGTAAAGGCTATGCACAAGTTGAAGGCATAGATTTTGAAGAGACCTTTGCACCGGTGGCTCGTCTGGAAGCCATTCGTATGTTTCTTGCATTGGCTGCCTATAAAACCTTCAAGGTATTTCAGATGGATGTTAAGTCAGCTTTCTTGAATGGTTTACTTGAAGAAGAGGTCTACATTGAGCAACCTGATGGCTTTCTAATTAGCAAAAATTCAAACTTAGTTTGCAAGCTGAAGAAGGCTCTATATGGACTGAAACAGGCGCCAAGGGCATGGTATGCAAGGCTGGATCTTTATCTTCGCAAGATTGGTTTTGGAAAAGGACTAGTTGATAGCAATCTGTATGTCAAATCTGATTCAAGCAAACGGCTGGTTGCGTAGATGATCGCAAGAGTACAAGTGGTGGTGCATTCTATCTTGGTGATAGATTGGTAGCTTGGCACAGCAAGAAGCAAGACTCCGTCTCACTTTCGACAGCGGAAGCAGAATATATTGCAGCGGCAACTTGTTGTACGCAAGTGTTATGGATGCGGCAAATGCTCTCTGATTTAGGAGTTCCAACAACAGATCCTACGCCGATCCTCTGTGATAACACTAGTGCAATTCATATCTCCAAGAATCCAGTTCAGCATTCAAGGACTAAGCATGTTGCAATCCGCTATCACTTTCTCAAGGATAAAGTTGCAGATGGTGAGGTAAAGTTGGAATACGTTCCTACTACTGAGCAAGTGGCTGATATCTTCACAAAACCTTTGCCAAAGGAAGTCTTCGAGTATCTCCGAAAGAAATTAGGAGTTACTCATTCTCCTACACCTTAGGAGATGTGCCAGAAAGGGGGAGCAATGAATTCGTTGAATATCTTATTTGCTCCTAGATTGGTCCCTTTGGAATTATTGTCAAAGGGGGAGAAGATTATGCATGGAAAGGTTGATATGCATGTCATCTTGAGAAGGTTATCTGGAGATTGGTATCAAGTTATGCTGAGAAGATTATGCAAGGAAAGACTATAATGCATGTTGAAGTTAGTCTTATGCTAAGAAGATGGAAATATGATAGCATGAGGAAGATGGAAGATTGGAATGAAAATTGGTATCAAGATAGTGAATGAGAAGATCATGTTCCAAGGGGAGTTTATTGTTCTAAAAAGGCTCTATGATGTCAACATGTTCCAAGTGTCTGTGTTGAAGTTCCAAGTGTTGCCAACAATTCCAAAGGGGGAGATTGTTGGAATTTGAGATGCATTGAGTTGAATCTTGAAGCATTGGTGTGTTTGGTGTCTCAAGCATCAAATTGTATTGGAATTATTGTCAACACTATGTCTCAATCATGTGTTTAAAGAGTGGAAGTGATAGAGCTCAAGAAGAATGAAAAAGGAAAACAGTGAAGAAAATCAGTTTTTCCTGGTGCAGTGTACCCGGTCGACCGAGCTCCCTGGCCGGTCGACCAAGCATGAAGAAAGTGCAAAATCAGAGCTTACAGTTATTTTTTGACACAGAGGTCATCCGGTCGACCCAGCTCCTGGTGCGGTCGACCGAGCATGCACGAGGTCGACCGAGGCTTCCAGGATGTCGACCGAGCTCGGTTCCAGAATTTGACAACTTACAACTTTTTGAAAGTTCGTCAGGCGCCCAGTTCACCCGGTCGACCGAGGTCCCCAGCCGGTCGACCGAGCACACACAGACAGCAAGTATTGCAGAATTAGAAGTCTTTTGCTAAAGTTAGGAATTTTTGGTAATTCGTTTGGGACTCTTTCTAAACGAATTGTAGCCTATTTTGGACACTCTTTGGGGTTGCTAAAACCTATATAAACACTCCTAATCTCGTTTTTCAATAACAAGCATCAAAGAAAGAAGAGTTTGAGAGAGTTTTGGAGAGAAGAGTGCTTGGAGAAGAAGGTGCTTGTGTCTTGCTGTTGTGGAGCAACTTTCTACAGCAAGTGTGGACGAATTTGAAGCCTCATGAAGATGGTATTTTCGTTCATAAGATAAGTCTCTCTTTTATGCTTTAGATTTCTATTTGTAAGGGATTGAGAGAGAGAGAATTGTAGAGGGGAAAGGGCTGTAGATCAGTTTATCTTCTTTGCTGTAATCATCAAGTTGGTGCTTGGTGTTTTGGGGTTTGGTGATCCTGTCTGTGGGTGCAGACAAATTGTAAAGGGAGTTGTAGCTTCCTAGATAGTTGGTGCTATCTGAAACCTAAGGGAGTCGGTGCTTCCTAGATAGTTGGTGCTATCTGAAACCTAAGGGAGTCGGTGCTTCCTAGATAGTTGGTGCTATCTGAATTTAAGGGTTGGTGCTCTTTGTCGTCGGTGCGACTAAATAAGATTCAGACCTGTACCGGATTGTTGTTCGGACGGGATTGAACCGTGGACGTAGCCTTTTGGTGAACCACGTAAAATCTGGTGTCAATTGTGTGGTTTGATTTGAATTGTTGTTAGCAAGGACCTGTTTAAAAGAGATCACTGATTCACCCCCCCCTCTCAGTGATCACGAGATCTAACAGAAATTCCATTCTCTAAGCCCTGATTAACTGGAAGGGGCAATCCAGGAGTCAGTAGATACTGAGTGATAAACATTCAATCCAATCACATAATAGAAACAACACAATAACTTTATAGCTCAAAATAAACATAAATAAATCAAGGTAAACAATGTAACATTCCACCATAATAGATAGTAACACGGACTGTAACGCCCCACCCCTTACCCATGCATGATATTGTCCGCTTTGGCCCACTGGCATCACGGTTTTGTTTTTGATGGGCCTGAACCCATCAAAAGGCCTCATGCTAGGTAAGGGTGTAAGCTCTATATATAATCCTAATCACTTTCCTCTCTATAGTTGATGTGGGACTCCGGGGCGTCACATTCCACCCCCCTTAAGGCTGCACGTCCCTGTTGATAAGTCCCTAAAAATGCATAATTTCATCATCATTTTAGAATAATTAAGGACTTATTCTTTAAATCATGCACCGTTATAGTAGGAAAATCATGATTTTATGTTTTGAGCATCAAAATTCAAATTCAAGTCAAAATTTATTGAAAAATTGCATTTTTACATACAATCATGAATTTCTATATTTTTGGCATTGGAAGTCATAAAATTCCTCATAACTTTTTGTTCACACATAAAATGATGAATTTTCTTTGCACCTTTGATTTAAGTAAAGAATTTTTTTTAAAATAAAATGGTGACATTTTAAGCATCCATTTAGTGTGAATTGGGTGGACCCGCATATTGCATCATTCCCTACCTTTATGATTAGAGTATTCTTTAATCCTTGTTTTTATTTTTTTGTAGGGAATTTCATAAATTGGGACCCGCGAGAGAGAGAAATCAATTGAAGAATTAAAGATGACATCCAAGAGAAGATTGCACACACAAGTGGGGCCACTCTTATGTCATGTGTGCAATGAAATTAATTTCAGATTTGAGATGCTTTTTAAGGAGAAAGTGGGCCCATGTTAAGAGATTCTCAAGCCATGAAGAAGTTTAAAAAGAATTCAAGATTCTTGCAAGCCAAGCAATCCAAGTTGGAAACAAATTAGAAGAGTGCAAGATTTTAGCACCAAGTTGTTAAAGTTAACTCCAAGAAGATAAGCCTCAAGATTTGAAGTTTGCAACCCAAGATTTATCCAAACAAGCATCACACGTGCATATCTCTCCATCCCAAGTTTCACACGTTGAAACACCTCTTTCCAAAGCATTTCACACGTCCAAGATGAGGGACCACAAGCATCCAAGATTTGTTTCAAATCTGAAATTTCAGATTTGAATTGTTTCTTAGCCAAGTAAGTGGGACCCTTTTTTAAGAGAAACAAGCTACAAAGAGAAGTTTAAATTGAGAAGGACTTTTGGTGGCAAACCAATCAACAAGAAGATCCCAAGATTGTTCAATCTCAGCCCTCCAAATCCTATCCCAACTTGGACCCCACTCTACTAATCCTTACCCAAACCAAAACCTTGCAACCCAAGCTATCAAAAAATCATAAAAAGACCCCAATATGGAGATGCACGAGAATCCCATTCCCCCATCCCTCTTGGACGACCAGCAACCCATCTTCCTTTTTTTTCATTCTTTTCCTCCATCTCTCCCTACTTCCATCACTACTTCATCCAAGGCCTTCCCTAAGGCACACCACCACTTGGATTTCTACACCACCGTCGCTCCGCCACCGTTGCTAGCGTTACTCCATCATTGGACCAGCCATTCATCATCTTCCCTTGCTTGGATTTCAGATCGCAAAACGAGAGACGGTTGGATCGCCGTTCTAGACCGCGAGTCCTTCTCCTCCGTTTAGTGTTTCGGGTGTCTAAGGGTAAGTTTAGATGAACATCATTTTAATTTAAACAATCTTGTAATGGCTATTTGCATGTAATGGGGCTTTCTTTAATGAATCAAGTTCATGGGGTCTTGGTTTTCACCAATGGGTCAACATCGAATGTTTGTGTGTAAGTGACAGTACACACTTGGTGCGGTGGTCTTGGTTTTTATTGATGACATTCGGCAAAGTAGCTATTGCATTATTTTAGAATTAAAATCCATCTTTTTATTCTCTGATTTTATTTTATTTCATTTTTATTTTTAGGTATTTAAATAATCACTACAAATTGGTTATTCTAACAACTCTTATGGTGAATGCAGTAATTAGATTAGACTAAGTTTTTAGTTTAAGATTTTTATTTATAATTGTAATTAATATTTCAGACTTGTAATTCATTATTTCATGCAAGTAGGATACTTGATTTGTATAGATTTTATTAGGCTAGTACTAGTTTTCAAAATAGGACAGGTTTATTTAAGTGATTACTCCCTGTGGATCGACCTCGGACTTAACTGAGTTATTTATTACTACAATCGAGGCCTTGCACTTGGGGCTAACGATCAAGTTTTTGGCGCCGTTGCCGGGGAGTTTTTCTTCGCTCGAGGTATTTTTTCCAACCTATCTTTTTAATTGCTTTATGGGTGTGCCTTTACTATTCCGCAATCATTCTAGATCTAAGGGTAGCATGCATGGAATGTTTGGACCAGCCCTATTGCATTAAAAAGTGGATTTTTAATCTCTGATTTTTGTTAAAATTGGAACTATTTCAGATCTGAAAAATTATTTTTTCTGATTTTTGAGAAAATCACATCAATTTCGGAAAATTGCCTAGTTTACTTGTTCTAATTTGGACTAGTTTAGGTCAATTTTTTTATTTTATGGTTAGGATTAATTAAGGTGTGTTAAAATTAGTTATTTTTCATATTTTTAGGTTTTTATAGTTTCCAAAAAAATTCTGGAACTTTCCCTCACAAAGGCAAGTCTTAGATAGCGCAAATTCGGCTTTTTGGCCACAAAACTTGCCAAAATCTGAAAATTTCAGAACTTTCATTGGAAACTCAGTTGTTTTAGTTGTTTTTAAATTTTAAAGGACTCTTAAAAACTTGCTGGAATTTTTTTTAAGAAGGTTAGTTATTTCTTTGGAAAGTCGAACAAACTGCCATTCTTGATTGGTTCGATGTCTAGGCAAGTCCTGTCCCATTAGATAAGGGAGACAAGTCTCTTGTTCTAGAAGGTGGTTTTTAAGCGGGACCCTTGCAACGCATCGCGACCCCACCACTGATCTGGGGGCCTACCTGGTCGGGCCAGTTTCATAGACTTGAGTTTGGGAACTTTCTCTAGAAATATTAAACTCTCTAAAATTAGTGCTTCTCAAGAATTTAAGAATCTTCTTTTAAATTTAAAAACGGACTTAGGTAGTTTTTCTTTCTAGGTTTCTTTATAAAAAACAAATAATTCAAAATTCCAAAAAAGTAAGAAAGACCCCCATCTTCTTGGCAGAGGGACACCTCAAATCGGTTAGAAAGGAAGGAATCACCTGTCAAGAGATTGATTGAATTCTACGAATCTAGATCTCCTGGTTCTCTAAGGATTTCCAATATGGCTGATCAGCATAGTGATAATGAAGAAATTAGGAATGAAAACGAAAATGGGAATGGTAATGGGAATGGACCCAATAATAATGGGGAGGTGAATCAACCTCTTAGGAGTCTACGTGATTACCTTCACCCTACACGACAAGCCAAACCGTCGTGCATGGTTATACCTGCAGGTGCGGGTCAATTTGATATCAAACCGGGAGTAATCCAACTTCTTCCCAAATTTCATGGACTTGAATCGGAAAGTGCATATTTGCACATAAAAGAGTTTGAAGAAGTGTGTGCAACACTACACTTCAATAATGTGAGGGAAGACCTTATCAAATTTCGTTTATTTCCATTTTCCCTCAAAGAAAAGGCCAAGGCATGGCTTCACTCCTTACAGCCCAATTCGATTGCTCTATGGTCCGACATGGTCCGGGAATTTTTGAAGAAATTTTTCCCATTACATAAGACCAACACCTTACGGAGAAATATTATGAATTTTAAACAAAAAGACAAGGAGTCTTATTATAGGTGTTGGGAACGATTTAATGAGCTACTCCTTGCATGTCCCCACCACGGATTTGAATTGCACAATACAATTGGTCACTTCTATGATGGACTTAGTCCTGAAACACGTCAATTCGTGGAGATGATGTGCAATGGGGAGTTCATGGCGAAGAACCCAAATCAAGCATGGACCTACCTTCAGTTTTTGGCAGATAGTGCACAAAATTGGGACACATCTGAAGGTATAGACCCCGTAAAGCAATCGAATCAGGCCAAAGGAGGGGGGTTATATGTATTAAAAGAAAAGGATGATATTCAAGCAAAAATTGCCTATCTTACAAGAGAAGTTGAGTCCTTGAAATTTGTGAAGAATAAGGAACCTGCTATAGTTTGTGGCATTTGCGCTAGTGATTCACACATTTCTTCAGAGTGTCCAACACTCCCTACTTTCCAAGAAGTGATTCACGAGCAAGCAAATGCCACTAACACATACAACCGGCAGTTCAATCATTCTTTGGGTAACACGTACAACCCTAATTAGAGGAATCACCCCAACTTTAGTTGGAGGAATGGCCCAAATGCTACTCCGCCCAATTTCAACCAAATGTCAAATCAATTTGGGGGTACTTCTGGTACATATGCTCAAAACACACAGCAAATGGCACCCCCTACAAATCAAACGACACCTTGGGATGAACTTGTGGCTAAGTTTATGATGAATCAAGAGTCCATCAATAAGAAACAAGATCGGAACTTTGAGAATTTACAGAACACCATGCAAAACCTCTGCAAATTGATTGAAGCACAGAATAAGGAGGTTTTTCCAGCCCAACCACAGCCCAATCCAAAAGGGCAATATGAGGTTCATCAAGGTGGTCCGTCAAATTCCAAGGAGCAGGTTCAAGCTATTACTACTCTACGTAGTGGTAAAGAGATTGAAAAGCCTGATCTGGAAAAAGATAAACAACCTGCATCCTCCGATCAGGAAGGGAAAGAAAAGGAAGCTTCTCCTATAAAGGAGAAAAGCCCAGTTCCTCCGGGATTCAAGCCCTTACCGCCTTTTCCCAACCGATTAGCTCCTCCCAAGCCATCCTTACAGAACCAGGAAATCTTGGATGTGCTTAAAGAGGTCAAAATTAACATCCCGCTGTTAGACGCAATCAAACAAGTCCCATCTTATGCAAAGTTTCTTAAGGAATTGTGCACGTTGAAGCGTAAGATACATGTACAAAAGAAAGCATTTCTCACTGAGCAAGCTAGTGCAATTCTAAAGCACGACACTCCCCCTAAATTCAAAGATCCAGGATGCCCCATAATTTCATGCATTATTGGAAATTATCAAATTGAACAAGCATTGCTTGATCTTGGGGCGAGTGTCAACTTACTACCTTACTCGGTTTATGTAAAATTGGGGCTGGGCGAACTCAAACCCACCCAGGTTACTCTGTAGCTCGCAGATCGATCAATCAAAAGATCGAGAGGGATAGTAGAGGATGTGCTTGTGCAAGTTGATAAGTTCTACTTTCCAGTAGACTTTATTGTGCTAGACACTCATCCTGTGGCAGATCCTCATGCTCAGATTCCGGTAATTTTGGGGAGACCATTTTTAGCCACATCCAATGCACTGATCAATTGCCGGAATGGAAAAATGACGCTATCTTTTGGTAACATGACATTAGAGCTAAATGTTTTTGACCTTTGCAAACAACCACGGGATGATAACATTGACCTTGAAGAAGTAGATTTGATCGGTGTTCTTACAGCAGAAACTTTTGAAAAATCGATCTCCGATTCCATTGAGTCAATTGAGGACCTAACCCTCTGTGAAGAAACGCATGATAGCACTGTTGAAATGGTCAACACTGTAGGCAAACCCTCTTTTGAAAAGCTGGTACCAACTGGTACTCCGTCTTTTCCATCTCAGGTGAGGCCGCCCAAACCTGAGTTGAAACCCTTGCCCTCTCACCTGAAATATGCATACCTTGGAGAAAATGAAACATTTCCTGTAATCATTTCTGCACACCTTGACAAGGACCAAGAAGTCCAACTCTTAGAAGTGCTCAAACTGCACAAGGGTGCAATTGCTTGGACCGTGGCTGACATTAAGGGAATTAATCCCCTCTGATGGACCGCGCTCCAATGCTCCAGTTCTACCGAGGTCGGCGGACGTGGGAGTCCGTTTGGTTCCGACCCTTTCGTAACCGGGGGGCAAAAGGGGCGTGCATCAACATTTCTTTTTTTGTGGGTGTGCCAGATTTTCTATTTTTACTTGGAATTGCAAGTGGTGATCCGGAGATCAACCTTCGCAAGTAAAAAGGAAATCAACTTCTTTCAAGTTTTCCATTGCACATATATTTAAGAAAAGAGACATTTTTCTTGATTTGCCGTGAAAGGCGATTTTTTGGCATTTATAGCCGATTTTGGCGTTTATAGCCGATTTTTGGCGTTTATAGCCGATTTTGGCGTTTATAGCCGATTTACAATCCTTATCAATAATGAAAGACAAGAGTTGTGATTTTTTTGTCTCTTTAAAAAAAATACAAACTACAATGAAAAGCAAGAAAAGGAGGATCTAACTTCTCAGGAGATTGTGGAGGACTCGTTTAGATTGACGGTCGCAAGCCATATGTGGGCTTCGCCATCATCCATGCAGATGAGAACAGAGGATGCTATTTGATTCACTTGGCTTGGCTATAACCTCGGGTTTTTAGAAGACAAAGACCAAAGGAAGGTCCTATGTCCAATAAAAAGCCGAGTAGACGGGCTGAAAAGCCACATCTAAGCCATTGGAAGCAGGAGGAGAAGGCAAGGACCTTGGGGGGGGGTACCCCCAAGGGACTTTTGTCACCTTGTTGCGGTGGCCGGTGTAGAACTTCCGCAGAGTTTTCTCTCTTTTTCCTTTCTCTGGATTTCTGTCTGTGTACTTGTGCTTTTTTCTCTGATTTTTCTGATGTTCTCTGTGATGTTGATTCCTTTGGAGTGCTCTCCTATTTATAGGCTCTTGGTAGCCATTTAGGAGAGCTTATGGGCTTTTAATGTCATTAAGCCACATAATGGGAGGAGTTACAAAATTGAATTGTTTATTTTGTAACTCCTTTTTCTTGGCTTCTGATTGGCTGGAGGAGATTGAGGGCATTTAATCGCCTTTAATCGCCATGATGGGAGGAGTTTCATGGGTTAAATGCCATGAATCTCTTGACTTGTAACTCCCAAATGCTTGCTTCTGATTGGGCCGTCCAAAGAAATGGATTAATGACTGTAATAAAGCTAGTCAATTAATCGCATTAAGTGGTCTCCGAGCAGCTGAAGAGTCGCGAGCCGTGCCACGTCTTTTGGAATTCTTCTGTCGATGATCATCGATGGATCTTCATGTAGATCGACATCAGATGACCATGTAATTTCAGGTGTTTGTTGCCAATAGCAGGTCGGTGCCATCTGTCCTGTCGATTTCTCGATCGGTCGGGTGGAAAGCACACTTTTTTTGGTTGACCGGGTGGCGATCAATACTGTCTTCGATACTCTTGATGATTTACCCGTGTTTTGGACGGATGTCAGAGGACTTGGTGTCTCAAAAGCATGAATTTTGGAAAGTACCAGAGGCTGGGCCCTTCGAATCGCGAAAAAACGGCGAAAACCGGGGTTTCCGGGGCTTTCCCGGCGACCCCGGGGTCCATGGTCGCCGGCGACCCTGGCCCAGGGTCGCAGGGGTCTGCGACCCTGGGGGGGTTTTCCCCCTTTCGTGTCCCGTTTTGCGTCCGTTTTTGCTTTTTTCTGATTCTTTTTTCTTCTGTACTTTTCCTTGACATTTTGACCATTTATTGGCCTGATTTCTTTGTAGGAAACCTGATGAGAATCCTTGCATTTTTATTTTGCAAAGTTTCCAATTTCCTGAGAAAGCCGAAGACTTTGTCGCGCAGAGCTGCCGATTTTCTGTCAAAAGCTGAAACTGGGTCAAACGATGTCGGAATGACCTGAAATTTGGTGTGAAGCCTCTTGAGCAATAAATAAGACCAACCATAGGCTTTTGTTTGAGTTTCGAAGCCGTTTGGGGTCCTATCACCTGCAGACTTGCTTTTTATCGCGATGAAGATGTCGCGGTTTGATGTGCGGTCAACCGATGTCCGATTGACTTGAAATTTGACAGGGAACCTATTGGAGTCATTTTAAGATGATCCATAGGTTCTGTCTTGGAAACCATGGTCCCGGAGAGCTTTACCGCCGAGAGGCTTGATTTGGCTGTCGGAGAAGCGAAGTTAGGCCAAATGATCTTGAAATGGCTTGAAACTTCTTGTGTACTCCTCTTTTGGCTGTCTGGAAGAATCTTGCAGTTTTTGTTTGATTCTGACAAGATTTTATTTTGGAAGCAGCATTGCCTATTTATGGCAGGTTGCGACTTCATGTAGCTCTTTGGATCTTGGAAAGGCAAAGTGACATTTTTGGTGTCAACAAATGCCCCCTCGAGGTACAGCGGCGAGTTGCTTAACTTTTGTAGTCGATGTGCCTCGAAGAGATTTTTTGAAGGAGAGCCTGTGACTTGACCAAGAGTCTTTGAGCAGTCTTTCTTTTTGGTATTTGTAGCCTTTTGAGCTTCCAGGGGAATTTTATGGCGGTGAAAGGGATCACGTACCATCTCAAGGCAAAGTTTTGAAGATGACATCTGGGATGTGGATTTTGGGTTTTGACCTTGTGACCTAACAGGCTATATATGGCAGGTTAGGGGGTCGGGTTTAGTTTTGATCGTGTGACCCAACAAGCTGTATGTGGAATGTTGGGGGATCAATTTTGGTTTTGATCTTGTGACCTAACAGGCTGTATGTGGCAAGTTTAGGGGATCAGGTTTTGGTTTTTGGTTTTGGTCTTGTGACCTAACAGGCTGTATGTGGCAGGTTAGGGGACCAGGATTTGGTTTGTTTTTTGTGAAATGTCAATTTCAAGATTTTGGCTCAATTTGGTAGATGAGACTGGATGGTTTGATTTTTGGAAGCTCATGGGGCTTGGAATTTTCTTTTGTATGGTCCAATCAACTCAAAAAGAGGCATGGAACCATTTTTGTATGCTCTTGGTAAGAGGGATTTCTCTTTGACTAAAAGCCCAAAATTTTTCTTTTTTTTTTTTTTTGTGTGTGCCTAGGTGGTCAAACCTGGCTCATGTGGGCTAACCCATGGGAACTTAAGCTTTTGAAATGGCTTAGATCTCATATGGTGTCATTTTTGTAAAGAATATCCAAAATATCTCATTTGGATAGAGAATATCTAAGAATATCTTTACTTGGAGAGAATCTCTCATGATCCCTTTATTTTGGGATAGGATATCTCAAGATATCTTTCTTTTGGGAAAGAATCCGTCATAGATTGATTTTTGGAGAAAATCTCTCAAGATCCCTTTATTTTGGGATAGGATATCTCAAGATATCTTTCTTTTGGGAAAGAATCCGTCATAGATTGATTTTTGGAGAAAATCTCTCAAGATCCCTTTATTTTTGGGAAAGAATCTTGCTAATCTCTTTCTTTTGGTAAGGTTACTAATTAGTAACACTTACTTCTTTCTTCTTTCCTTCTTTGGTTTGCTCTCCTCTATAAAAGCAAGGAGAAGGTTGGATCTCTTGCTCTTTATTACTTTCTTTTGCAATAATCTCAAGAGGGCTTCAAGACCAAGAGCTTTTCTTCTTCAAGATCTTCAAGAGTTTTCTTCTTCTTCTCCATCAATGGCTTCAAGTAAGTTCTTCTTTTTCAAGAAAACTCCATTGTAGGAAAAAAAAGTTCTTTCTTTTTTTTTTTTGTTTCTTTCTTTTTCTTTTCTTTTTTTTTTTTTGTTCACGTGTTTGCCCCTTTTTTTTTTCACACGTTTTTTTTTTTTTTTTTTGCTTTCTTTTCTTTCTTTTTTTTTTTTTTTTTTTTTTTTTTTTTTTTTTTTTTTTTTATTGTGTGGGCCGTACGGACAGATCCGTACGGATCTGGCCGTACGGCCACGTGGCCTGTGGGCCACGGCCTGTGGGCCAGCCCCTCTCCTTTTTTCTTCTTTTTTTTTTTTTTTCCTTCCTTTTTTTTTTTTTGAGAGAGTTTCGTTTCCTTTTTTTTTGTTTTCTTTCTCCTCCCTTTTTTTTTTTTAGAGAAAGTTTCTTTTCTTTTTTTTTGCTCATCATGATAATGCATTTTTTTTCGCAAATCTAGATGTTCATGCATGCCTTTAATTTGTAAATTAAACTTGTAGCATGATGTGATTGCATACCTGAAAGTGTTTGCAAATTTGGGAACTTGGAGCTCGCAGTGATGTTGAGCCCTTCCTGATTTTGCGGAGACTTTTAGGTTTCGAAAGTTTGGAGTTTCGGAGCTCGCAGCGATGTTGAGCCCATCTTCAAGCTTTCTATTTCTTTCGGGATAGTTCCTTTTCTTTGGAATTGCCCCGTCATCATGTCAAAATTTCGCCAGATTTTTTTTAGCGAGATTCTGTCATTTTGATGTTTGATCTTTTTCTTTTCCATCCTTTTCAGGTGGTTCCTCCAGAGCGAACAAGGGTAAAGAGCCTGCTACAAGCGTACCTCGTCGGTCTTCTAGATCCTCTAATCCGGCCGTTCAGCAGGCTTTCGAGAAGGTCCAGTATGTTGAGAGAAATCTGGAAGAGTGCGACTCCCTCAACAGAGATGAGATGAGGCAGCGACTGATCACTCTCAAGGGAGAGGAATTCTATAAGATCATGGTAAGCAGTCGTCCATGGCTGTTGGAAGATCAGAGCGTTTTGCCAAAGCCTACCTTCTTCTTTGGTGATGCAGTCCCTGACGACATTACATACCAGAGGAGATCTTTTCAGTTTTCCTTCACAGCAGATGGTGAGAAGAAGACTGTTACTACCCGGTCGATGTTTGATCGCACCGTCTCGATTCTGAGCCTTGCCCCCACATGCCCTAAGAGGGAAGATCCTCCAAGTTGGGTGAGAAGGACAAATGTAATCAAGACCGGGGTTTTTGTCGGCGGTTCTCCTGGATATACGGAGAGGTCGCCTGTTGACATGGACCTGTTGATGCCATCCAGCGGCTACCAGGGCTCTGATTATCCGTCGGTCGATTTGAGACCGGTGGGCCTTGGTATTTTCAGTGGTGACGGCAGCAATTGGATCAAGCCTTTTCGACTTCGAGGTCGTTTCAATGCTGACTCCGAGTGGAAGTCGTGGACTGATCGCGTCCTGCTGATTGGTGGCGCCGTTTTGAAGGAAGCCGGGATTTTTGATGCGGTCCGCGCTTTTGGGGAGACCGTGATCTTTTCCGACGAGGCCTTCATGGCTATGCTGGAGTCGTTCCTCCCTCAAACCAATACCTTCGTTGTGACGAATGGTGAGATTGGTTTTTCTTTGAAGGAGGTGAGCGCCATTACCGGATTGCCCATCCTCGGCGAACTCTATGAGGAGTTTATGCCGATTGACAGCGTCCTCGAGGGGCAGTCTGAGGAGTTCAGGCTTTTATACTTTCAACTCATCGCCTTCTATGATTTTTTGAAGGAGAAGGGAGGTTCGAAAGTTAGATCCAGCAGTTGGAAGAGTTTTTGCTCTTCATTCCCCAACTTCTTTGATAGTAGGGAGCCTTCTGATAGCATGACCCAGGAAGCTGGAGCTCAGGATCCAAGTTCAAAGAAGATCTTGGCCATGCAAGAAGAGTTGAGAGGTTTCTGTGCAAGCACAAACGCCATATGTCCTGACATTGCACTGCGGAGAGATCTCGCTGTTTACCTCACTTATTGGCTTGGTGAGGCTATTTTTGCTGGAGGAGATGGAACGCACATCAGGCCGCATTGTATTTTCCCGGCTTGTCAGATGGCGTTTGGAGAGCAGCTTGCTTTGGTGCCTGCTCTTTACTCCTACCTGTGTACCGAACTGCAGGCTGCTGCTTTTCTAGTTCGGCTTGGGCTTCCCATGAATAGGGTATTTTCAGCCCATATCTTTTATTCGTGGTATGTATACCACTGTCCTGGCTTCCATCGGCTGGGTGCTGCACAGGATGATGATCCTCTGATGATTCGACTGGCTAAGGGCAAAGCCGTGTCCGAATCACTTTTGTTTGCCCGCATGAGGATCCGACGGTTCAGGGACGTCGAGATGGGGCAATCTTCAGTAAAGCTTTCTCCGGAGTTGCGGAAGAAGGCTTTTGATTTTGGTGCCTCCCGAGACTCTACCAGGGCGGGGTCGGGAAGGCATTATTCTTTGACAAATGCAGAGAGAGAGTGGCTTTTCAGCATACGTGTCGGCACGATGGTGTACCGCAGACATCTTTTTGTCGATATCCAGCCGTATGTACCTTCTCGCTTTGCCTTGCAACTTGGCTTTTCTCAAGGCGTTGTTGGAGCGCCTTCAAGCATGGTGAAGCGCTTTGGAGGCTTACAGGACGGGAGAAATGCATGGGCTTTTTATAGTGCTGAAGACACTACAGCCATGATTTCTTATCCTGTGCTGCTGACTTCTCGGACTGCCGGCTTTGCGAAGTGGTTCGCGGAGAGCTTCTCGGCATATCGGGGACTTTCCAGGAAGGAGCTTGATGTGAAGCTGGCATCTGGAAAGGGCCTTGGAAAGTCGGATGGCATCCGGCGAGAGGAAGTTTGGGCCTTCCTTTCTGGAGAGAAGCACAAGATAGGCTTTCTCGGTGACCAGGGCGTCATCGGTTCTGAAGCTGTTCGAGAAATACCTGACGAGGCTTTGGAGCAGCTAGAACAGGAGGAAGCCGAACTTGGCGCTTGGATGCAAGCGGCACAGAGGCAAGCTTCCGTGGAGTCTACTGGCAAGAGCAGACCATCCAGTGATGAGTCAAGTGGGAAACCTGACTCTGACAGCGGGGTAGGTTCTTCTAAGAAGCGAGCCCGTAGAAGTAAGAGGAGGAGGAGTCATCATCGCAGCCAGGGGCAGCATGAGGATTCTCCTAACTTGGAAGTTCCTCTTACTATCAATGAGGATGTGCCAGTGGATGCTGACGAGCCTCCAGAGAAGAGAAGCCGAGAAGAAGAGACCGTCGGTGAAGGTATGATTCTTCCTTTTTCTCTTTCCATTTCTTTTCATGGGTTTTTTCCATGTTATGATTTGCTTCTTGTTTCTGCTTTTCTTCTTCTTTTTTTTTTTTTTTTTTTTTAGCAGAGGAAGACTTGGTGATGCCTGAGGTCCCAACCGATGAGGTGGTGATGGATCCTGTTGAGGCACCTGAAGAAGAACCGAGGGACTCTGGAGTAAATCCAGAATCTCCAATTGGTACGACTTCTTTTGCTCTTTTTTTTTTTGTTTGTGACTCGGTTTGCTAACACATTTTTTGTTGCCAGCTGACTTGCCCCAGGGTTCTGATGACTTTGAACCATCGATCGACGCAAATGTTGATGATGCTTTCGATGAGTTCATGGAGGAAGAAAGTGTTCCGCCAGTCGTCGAAGAAGGTATTTTGTAGTTATAACTCTGATAATGATTTTCAAACAGGGTCATATTCATACCTTTTTGTGTTTCCTTTGCAGGTTTTGAAGTGGCAGAGGAGGATCCGTTGCTTCCAGAGCAAGAGATGCCAGAGGTTGATCCAGAGGTAGAGATTCCTGGGACCAGCTCTGACAATATTGAGGAGATTCCTCGCGCTGAGATTCCTTCCCGAGCAGGAGCAGCTTCAGCTGGAAAGAGTTCTTTTGTTACTCTTTCAACAGATGATGACATGAGTAGCCGACCAACGGAGTTGGGCGAATCCTCAGCTGGGCCATCTCTTCTTTTTGCGAAGAAGGTGGTGATGCGAGTTGTGCGCTCTTGGATTGAGACTCTCCTTTCTGGGCACTTGGAAGTCGGATTTGGCATGATCCAGCATGTGCAGGAGATTCTCAGTGATGCTGAAGAGGCTGGTCTGGATGTCACAGGTGCCAGGGCGATCGTTGATAGGATCATTGCACTGGGTGACAAGTGGTTTGAGACCGTGAGTTTGGCTGATGACCAGTTCTTCAAGGAGATGTTCCTGGACCCTGCTGATAAGGCTAAGTCTGACCTAGATGAGGCTACAGAAAGCAAGAAGGTGGCAGTCCGAAAGAGGAATAGAGAAGAGCTAACCATCATCGGGCTGACACATGACCTTAACATCCTTGACAGGGAGGTCGATGAGGCCAGGAAACGTCTTGAGCTTCTGCAGGCACAAGTCGCTGCCAAATGGGCTGAAATTACAGAGGCTCGTGAAAGGGAGACTGTCCTGATTCACCATGTTGCAGATGCCGAACAGGTTCTCAAAAGGAAGTTTAATGAGGATAAACAATGGCAAGCTGCTCGAGGTAAGCTTCCTGGTGTGAGAGAAGGGGTACAGCCCACTCCAGCATCTCATGGCAAGTTCCTGAAGAAGCGTGCCTTAGAATCCTTGACAGCCGAGGCTAAAAGTCTGCTTGGGGAGTTGAACTCTTGGCTGGAGACCATCTTTGATTGAGCTCCTGTATACAGAAACCATCCTTCTTTCTTTTCTTTTTTTTTTTGGTACCACTTGTATTTTTTGGTACTTATTTTTTGTAGTGCTTGTGAACACTTTTTTTTGGTACCACATGTATTTTTTTTGGTACTCTTTTTTTGTAGTGCTTGTGAACACTTTTTTTTTGTTATCCCTACGCTCACTTGAATCTTTTTGTGATAAAAGTAATTGCTAAATGGGATGCTCTCTTTTTTTTTTTGTTATCCCTACGCTCACTTGAATCTTTTTGTGATAAAAGTAATTGCTAAATGGGATTGATCAAAAGGTTGTCATTTTGTGAAAATCTTTTGTCAAATGATTGTTTTGGCATGAAAGCCAGGTTTTTGTTTGTGGCATGGAAGCCAATTTTGGTGGTATTGATAGCCGAATTTGTTTTGTGGCATCTATAGCCGGTTTTTGGTGGCATTGATAGCCGGTTTGTTTTGGTGGCATTGATAGCCGGTTTGTTTTGATGGCATTGATAGCCGTTTTTGAAATCCAAGTTTTTTTTTTTTTTTGTTTGTGGCATTGATAGCCGGTTTTGTTTTTGGTGGCATTGATAGCCGGTTTGTGGCATTTATAGCCTGTTTTGATGGCATTTATAGCCGGTTTGGTTTTCAAAAATGCAAGTATCGACTAAAAGTCGCCTCCCTGCTGAATGTTCTTGCAAGTATCGATGGAATGTCGCATCCTTGCTCATTCGGTTGCGAGTATCGATGGAATGTCGCATCCTCGCGGATTTGGGTGCAAGTATCGATGGAATGTCGCATCCTTGCTTTTCAAAAATTTTGGTTTTGCGGGTACTGACTTGATGTCGTTTCCCCATGATTTTTGAAATTTGTGGTTTTCTCGAACCTTTGGGTTATGGATATCAACTGAAATGTTGCGTCTCCACAGTTTTTTTAGGTTTTTTTCGAACCTTTGAAATTTGGGTTGTGGATATCAACTGAAATGTTGCATCTCCACAGTTTTTTAGGTTTTTTCGAACCTTTGAAATTTGGGTTGTGGATATCAACTGAAATGTTGCGTCTCCACAGTTTTGGATTTTGCAAGTATCGACGAAATGTCGTTTCCCTGCGATTTTGGAAGTGTCGAACGTGGTTCGCTTGCTTCCGATTTGTGCGAGTATCGACTAAGCGTCGCTTCCTCGCGGTTTTTGAAAAACCATATATTTTTTTTTTTTGTTTAAAGACACGAGGGTCATAAGTTTTGACCTAAAACCATTTTGGCGGTAAAAGGCAGGGTGGACTAGGGTGGAAATCCCTGAATCCGGATTTTATTTCAAACCATGAATTTTGGGTTCAAGGGTTGAAAATTTTGGTCAAGTTAGGGAAAGGTTCCTAAACTTGGATTTTTGTTGAACAATGAAACGATGAAAGTAAGCATTGTTTTAGATTTCTAGAAATTTCAACATTTGATATGAAAATTCTAAAAAGGGTGGGTTTAGCGAGCGTGTACCTGGAAACCGGTTTTGGCCGTACAAGCATTGCTCTTACCCAGTTGGGTAAGTCTTCAAGGGTAGTACCGCTTCAAGAACTTGCCATTGATGGGCAGCATACATCTGTCACCTTCCATATTTAGGAGTGCGTATGCGCCATTGGAGAAAACTTTGTCGATGACGTAGGGTCCCTCCCATTTTGGCTCAAATTTGCCTTTGGACTTGTGAGCGAAGACCATTGGTCTTTTTATCGCAAGAACCAAGTCATTCTTTTTGTAGGCACGTTGCCTGACCTTTTTATCGAAAGATCCTGCCATACGTGCTTGGTAAAGTTCAATGCTTTGTTGAGCTTCGAGCCGTCTCTCATCGAGATTGTCCAGCTCATGGAGTCGCAATTTGACATTGCTTTCTTGAGTCATGTCATTTTGCAAGGATACCCTCAAGGAAGGAATTTGTACTTCCAAGGGCACGACAGCTTCGCATCCATAGACCAAGGAGAATGGTGTGCTATGGGTTGGTCCTCGAACGGTGGTTCGATAGGCCCACAAAGCTTCAGACATTTTGTCGCTCCAGTCTCTTTTGTGACTAGAGACCATTTTTTTGAGGATTTTGCAGAGTGTCTTGTTGAAAGCTTCTGCTAACCCGTTTGCTGCCGGATTGTATGGAGTCGAAGGACAGCTTTGAATTTTGTATTTGTCGCAGAACCTGTAGAATCGATGATCCCGGAACTGTGGTCCGTTATCATGGACGAATCTTTTGGGTATGCCGAAACGACAAATGATGTTGGTGCGCAGGAACTGAAGGACTGATGAGGTCTTCATTTCGTTAAACGCAAATGCTTCTGACCACTTGGAGAAATAATCCGTAGCGGCGAAGATGAAGCGATGACCTTTGCTTGAAGGGGGAGAAATAGGACCTATGATGTCCATACCCCAGGCTTCGAAAGGCCATGAGATCGCTGTAGGATGCAGCCATTCTGGAGGCATGTGAATGTAATCTCCATGAACTTGGCATTGTTGGCAGCGCTTAGCAAATTGCATTGCGTCAGCTACCATGGTAGGCCAGTAATATCCTAACCTTTTTATCTGATCATAGAGCTTAGGTCCAGCCTGATGAGCTCCGCAAAGACCAGCATGAACTTCTTTGAGTGTTTCTTCAGCCTCTTGTTGTGACAAGCAGCGTAGAAGTACTCCGTTGAAGGATTTCCTGTAAAGGATTTTTGATGGAATATCCAAATGGAAGCTTGGGGTTCGCCTTTGGATGCTTACCCGTTCTTTTGGATCTTCAGGTAGGATTCCGAACATAATGTAATCAATGAACGGATCCCTCCAGTCGCCAATTGAAGTTTGAAGGATTGAAATCCGACTTCCGACCACTTGGTGGCATTCAGCAACTGCTTGGTGTGTGTTAAGAGGAGGAAGGATTCTTCTTTCGCACACTGTGACTTGCATGTTTTCCCCTTCCTGGATTGCCATGGATGCGGCAAGTCCGGCTAGGGCATCTGCACGTATATTTTCACCTCTACGAATGTGGGTGATGTGACAGATGTCAAACTTTTGCAGAAGTGATTGTGCCTTGTTGTAGTAGGGCAACAAATCTGGCTTCCTGACTTCAAATTTCTGATTCATCTGGTTGACGATCAGTTGAGAGTCTCCAAAGACTTCCAGCATAGTGATACCGGATTCGATGGCGAGTTCCAATCCTAAGATCAGAGCTTGATATTCAGCTGCATTGTTTGTGCATGGTTCCAGTAGCGAGAAAGCGTGTGGAATCATGTGTTTGTCGGGGCTAACAAAGAGGATGCCAACTCCCGAGATCAGCTGTCTTTTTTCATTTGTCCTGGTTGCACCGTCAAAGTACATGTCCCAGGAGGCACTTTGTGAGAAAGTCTCCACATTGTAGACTGGTTCGTCTGGGAGATCATCTCTGAGTGGAGAATCTTTAGGCAATGGATGCTCTGCGAGGAAGTCCGCTAGAGCTTGCCCTTTGATTGCTTTTTGTGGTACATACCTAATATCAAATTGTGACAGAAGGATGGACCATTTTGCCAGTCGAGCATTGAGAGAACCTGCCTTTGTGACAAGGACCTTCAAGAGGTTGACCCTCGAGACCAGGTAGACTGTGTTGGAAAGCAAGTAGTGACGCAGCTTTTGTACGGCGAACATCACTGCAAGACATTCTTTTTCGACTGGAGAGTAGCGATGCTCTGCACCTACTAGCATGCGGCTGAGGTAATATAGAGCAGCTTCTTTTCTTTGATCATTTTCTTGCGCAAGCAGAGCTCCCAGAGAGTGATCAAGGGCTCTTGTGTACAAGATGAATGGTTTTCCAGTGGTAGGAGCAGCTAACACTGGAGGTTTTGTCAGGTATGACTTGATGTCTTGGAAAGCAGCTTCACAGTCAGCATCCCAAACAAAGTTTACACCTTTTTTCATCAACCGGGAGAATGGACGGCATTTCCCCGAAAGATTGGAGATGAACCGTCTGATGTAGGCCAATCTCCCTTGAAGCCCTTTGAGTTCTCTCAAGGTTCTTGGAGAGGGCATTTCTAGAATGGCTTTGACTTTTATGGGGTCAAGCTCTATTCCAGCTTTCCGAACTAAGAATCCGAGGAACTTACCCGACGAGACGCCGAAGAAGCATTTCAATGGATTCATTCGCAGTTTGTGTTTGCGAAGCCGGAGGAAGACTTCTCGGAGGTTTTCGAGATGATCTTCTTTTCTTTTGCTTTTGACGGCGAGGTCATCAACGTAACATTCAACCGTCTTGTGCTGCATATCTTGGAATATTTTCATCATAGCCCTCTGATATGTGGCACCAGCATTCTTCAAACCGAATGGCATGACAGTGTAGCAATACACGCCAAACGGGGTTCGAAAGGATGTATGTTTTTCATCCTCAGGATGCATCTTTATCTGATTGTAGCCAGAGAAGCCATCCATGAATGTCATTCGCTCGAATCCACAGGTATTATCAATCATTACCTCTGGTATGGGAAGCGGAAATTCATCTTTTGGGCATGCGCCATTCAGGTCTCTATAGTCAATACAGACCCTGATCTGCCCATTTTTCTTTGTCACGGGGACAATGTTGGCCAACCATTCAGGATGTTGTTCCTCACGGATGAAGCCGACGCTTTTGAGTTTTTGAACTTCTTGTTCAATTTTATCCATCACATCTGGACGGAATCTTCTTTGGCCTTGCTTGACAGGCTTGATGTCTTCTTGAAGATTGAGTTTGTGAACTGCTATTTTGGGGTCTAAGCCTGGCATTTCAGCATAAGACCATGCAAAGCAATCAACGAACTCACGAAGAAAAGCGATATACTCGGGTAACTCATCATCCTTTATATTCTTGCTTATGAATACAGGACGTGGGTTATCTGGTGTTCCCAAGTCTATCTTTTGAACAGGATCTTCTGTTGGAAGGTTCGAAGGTGGTTCCTCCACAATATTTTCGGAGGCTTCCAGCTCAACGAAACCTTCTGGGGTTTCAAGGGCATTTCCAGACCAAGGTTTTGTTCCTTTCCACGGGTCTTCTTGATCGGTAGTTTTCCCAAGGCTTGCTATGAGATGATCCCAATCGCCTGTTGAAACCGAGTCGAAGTAGGCTACTTCTTTTGGAGATGAGGGTTCTTCTGAGTCAGAAGTCCACACGTCTGTTCCATCGGACAACTCCTCTTCATTTTCGGAGAAATCGTACCAATTGGATGAGCTTCCTGGATCTTTGTCAGGTGACTCATCAAAGAGATATCCAGGGAGATCGATGTCTTCATGGACTTGAGATGTTGAGGCTTGGTCAGTATATTGACTTTTAAGCCTTTGTGTCAACTGTCTCAAGGGAGTGTCAGGATCATACCCTAACCCGTGTGAAGACTTTTCTATATAGCCGTAGAGTCTCCAATCTTCCAGCTGGCTTTTGGTCAAGACGGGCCCCAATGGCGTGAGAATACCGCGTCCTTCTCCCAAACCGACTGGGTTTTGAGCGTCATAGCCCATTTTCTTCATAATAGCTTGTGCCACAGAACTGTATAAGGATAGTTGAGGCGTACCTTTATTTTGGAAAGGTTCAAGCATGGAGTTTGATGAAGAAGCATCCGATCTATGAAAGAAGATCGGGTTTTCCTTTGTTGAAGTTGCTGGAACAACGAAGGAAGCTGACGTAGGATCTTCTATGTCAGAAGTTGTCTCCATTGGAGTAAGAGCAGGCTGAACTTGCTGAGTGTCAGCTTGGCTTGACGATGTATCGTCTTCTGGCTCTGAATCCGAGTCCGTGTCTTGCATGATAGACACGAAAGAGACAACAAATTTGCCCCCAGGCTTTTGTTTTGCCTTCTTCACTTTAGTTGTGATGACCAAAGGCTTTGAAGATTTGAGGGAGATGATGAAGGGAGTTTGCATGCTCTCTTCACATTTACCGGATGGTTTATTTTCTTCCGGTGATTGTTGAGGAGCTTTGCCTTTATCTTTCTGGAGACTTTCGGCAAAGGATGCTGTATGCTTCTCCTCTTCTTCTTTTTCACCTTCATACATCTGTGAGTCTGCGAAGTGGATTTCTTTACCTTTGAAGGGTTTTCTGTCCGCAAAGACTCGATGTATCATGCCGTCGTCGCCAACAAACTTGATGCATTGATGTAGAGTTGAAGGGACAACACCATTCTCATGGATCCAAGGGCGTCCGAGAAGGATGTTGTAGCATGAAGGGGTCTTTATTGCATATACCGTGACTTCAGAGATAAGATCACCGATCTGCAATTTGAACCTGATTTTGCCGATAGGCCTTTGAGTACTCCCATCGTATCCAAAGATAGATACAGATGTGTGGCTCAGTTTGCTGGGTGGGATGCCCAACTCTTCGAGAGCCGATGTGGAGATAAGGTTGAGTGCAGAACCCGGGTCGATCTGAACTCTATGCATAGGCATTTCCTTGATATACCCCGTGAAGTACAGGGGTCGGTTATGCCTGGTTTCGCCAAGTAGGAGGTCATCCTTTGTGAAGGCGATGGTTGCACTGGCTGCTTTTTTAACCGAGAGGCATTCAATGCATGATCCCTCAGTTTCCTTCTTTTCTCCCTTTGAGGAGGCTTCTGAGTTTTTGACCCGGTAATCCATTTCAATTTGGAGGACTTGCGGGGCATGTTTGTCGACATCCTCATTCAGTTTTTGTAATTCTGAGATGAGATTATCACGAGTGTGCGGAGACATTCGCAACAAATCTAGGATGTGCAGACGTGCAGGTATGTGCTTGAAGTGTTCAATCAAGTCATACTTGAAAGCCTCCTTAGGGCCTGCATGTTCATCATTGTTGCCACTAGGGGCGCTTACAACATCTTTTCCCGAAGGATTTACATATGTAAAGGAAGATTGGTTGTAATTTTTGTGATAGTCCCGGCCAGAGCGGGTGCCTCTACCAACTTCGAGAGCTTCTTGAGAAGGGTCTTCGTTTGGAAGATTGTCTTCAGGATCAAGAGGCTGTCGTTTTTCATTTGCTGAGGATGCATCAGCAGCAGAGTTACCATCCTCAGTGATTGTGTTGCATGGAGCATTTTCCGGGAACAAGTCCTGAACAGCATCCAGCAATCTTTCTTCTTCGTTGACTAATTCATCGTCCCAAGCATCAATAGCTGGGAATTCTTCAGTCAGGAAGGGTGTGAACTTTGAAGTCACAGTCTCAGGAGAAGAAACCTGAGAGGGTGTCATCTCAGTGAAAGTCACGTGAGACGAGGTGGCTCCAGAAGATACATTGCTAGGCGTCGCCGGAGTGTAAGTGCTCTCATCAGACGATGCTTCGGAAGAGCTATAATCCCGAATTATCACATTACAGGAAGCTCTGACGGGAGACGTTGCCTGATCGGAGTCAGACTCATCCTCGGATGTGAGAGGATCGTCTACCCAGCAATTTTCTCCATTTTCAGGAGTTAAGGGAGGATGTACCTGATGGTCTTCAGGGACTTCAGGCTCTGGATTGCGAGGAGGCTCGTTGACGCGTTCTTGCTCTTGTTCTAGAGCGAGTCGCTGCAAGATCCTTGCATATTCTTCAAGATCAGGCATAGGAGCCGGATCTTCTTCTTCATCATCTCTTTGTGGCTCAACATTGTTGATTTCCACTGGAGTAATGAGAGGTGCTGGGTCAGCAGCATTTTCTTGTACAGCCTCTTGGTCTTCTTCATCATCGGACCAGGATCCTTGTGGCTGTAGGGGGTTATACCAGATTACTGGCATAAGATGAGACTCAGGAACCCATTCTTCATCGGAGAGATATTCTCCTGTTTCAAGGGACTCCTCCCACTCATCTGTGTAGTTGGATTCGAATCCATCATCGGTGTCGCTGGATTCGTATCCATCAATGGAGAATCCAACTACCGAATTGCAAGAGTATGATGTCTCCTGCATGGCTTCTCTGAATTGAGGTGGCATGAAATCACTGAGAGTGAATTTCCTTACCCCCTTTGAAGTCTCTGGAAGGGATGTTTTTGTTACCTCCAGTGAAGCGGTAGAGGAAGCCTCTGCCTTTTCTTTGACCTCTAGTTTTGGCTGGGTCTTCTCTTGCCGTTTGAGCTTGAGGAGATGTTTCCTAGCCTGCCTTCGCTGTCGAGCTGTAGGCTTTATTTTCACGACCTCCCAATTTTCATCTTCCAGGAGATCGGGATGTACCCATATCGGTTGTCCGTCTGGTGTCGGGTAAGGAACCAGTTCTTCGGACGCTTCGATTGAGTTTATCACCTTGAAGGAAGTAGTGATCTTCTTCTTCGGTGATCTTGATGTTTGTCCACATGTCACCATGTTGACGGAGGCAGACCCATAGTTTTTGTCAAAGGTGATGACTCCGTTTTTCCACATCTCATTTATTTTCTCTCTCACAACGAAGCATTGATTGAGAGGATGCGAGATCATCTGGTGGTATGGACAGTACCGAGGATCGTTGGTTTTGCCAACATCACCCGGTCTTTTTGGTTCAGGCAAGGTGAGCTTGCCAGTTTGCCACAAGAGCCCCGAAGATTTCATCAACATCTTCATCAAACGGGTATTTCTTCTCTACTCGTTCTTTGAAGGCATCAGAGAGTTCAGGTCTCTTACCAGCAGCTTTGTTTTCAGCTTTCTTTGGTGGCTGAGGAGCTGGCTTGGTCTGCACATTGAGGACCTCTTTCTTCTTTGGTTTAGAGGTTGCAATGGCGGTTGGCTCTTTCTTTGATGATTTCTGACTGTTGAGGTCTTTAATCACCGTTTCAGCTTCCATGGAAGCTTCTAGGAGTTCTCCCAGGTTTTTTGATTTGTTGCCGATGATCATGGAGCGGATTCTGGCTCTCATGTTGTTTCGGCAGATGTCGACTAGCGACGCTTGTGGCAATACATCAGAGCATTTGTATGCCATTGCTTTCCACTTGTGAATGAAGTCATATGTTGACTCATTCTCCCCCTGTTTTAGGCTGCACAGCTGAGCCATAGTAGCGGGATGATCCTCACCTTTGAAGTGAGTTCAGGAAGCGTGTCTCTAGCATGGCCCAATTTTGGATTGAGTCCTCCGGCAGAGTGGAGTACCAATCGAAGGCCGTACCTTTTAGGGGTACTTGCAAAGAGGCGGATCTTGAGTGCATCTTGATCCGCGATAGCTCCCGTCAGGATCTTGAAGTGGATGACGTGCTGTCTGGCTGATCCTTTCCCCGTATATGTTTGGAGAGTAGGATGCTTGAATTTGGTGGGGAACGGGACCGAGTCCATCCATAAGGGATATGGTGGCTTGATCCCATGCTCTTTGAGTATATCCTCTTCTTTTGCTTTGGCGAGGATACCGTCTACGTCCTTTTTGGTAAGGGCGCGTGACTCATTTTCTTCTCTATTTACCTCGTCGTCTTGATGATTCGGAGGAGGTTCATTGTTCGCCTGATTTTGGAAGGCGAGGAGAAGGTTTTCCATCAGAGTTTCAATCCTCTGCTGGCCCTGTTCCAACTGCTGGATGCGGGTAATCGCATCTTCTGGAGGTGGATTGTGGGGTGGTGGCTCAGAATTTGTAGCCAAGACATTCATCCTTCGTGATTCGAACGAAGAAACTGTCCTGGTGACTGAGCTGGGGCTCATTCTTTTGAAGAGGAGCTTGAGGAAGGATCACTCTGCTGTCCTTTGCTTGAAGGAGCAGGGGATTCTTCTGAATGTCTTCTTGTCCTTGAGACGCTGCGGGTCATTGGACGTCGGACATGGATTTTTGTTGCTGATTTTTGGCGCCTTCTGGTTTTTCCAACCATATGGACGGCAGCAACTTGGTTGGGTCTTTCTTTTTCGACCCATTTGGGAGAGACTTGAAGTGTGGGAGGCTGGGTCCTTTGCTTCTGTAGTCTCTTTTGTCGGTACGACGCGCGGCGGCGTATACGACGAGCAATTTGAGCTTCGGTCAGCTCTGACTGGGCTTTGACGATGAAGGATGTGCTCCCTCGGGCGCAGCAGCCGAGCCTGTCTTCTCTGTAGCTGGGCAAGGACAGGATGCGAACCCTATCCTTCGCCTGTTGCAGCGAAGCTTTGAATTTTTGAAGTTCGGCCCCTGTAGATATGAAGGGTCGAACTGCAGATTTGTAGGCCTTAGCAGATGCTTGTGGAGGCCTTGTGATGCATGACTTGATTTTGGGCTTGTAGGAACAAGCCGGCTCATGCTGGGATTGACTTTGAAGTCAGGTTGGAGATGGGTCTCTCCTCTTTCATGTAAGCAAGAGGATAGAACTGGTTCTCCTTGAGTGGGGCCAGGAATGCTGGCTTAGTGGATGTCCTGGGACCTTCTTTGTTTTGGTGAAGGTCTTGGGGACCAAGTCTTGGGGTAGACCTGGTTGTTTGCGGGTTGAGGCTTCGTGGGGCTGCCACGGGCTTCAGGTCTTCTGGTGCTCGCCTTTGGTGTCACGGTAGTGACACGTTGAGAGGCGAGTTTCTGCTTCTTGGAGGGAGCAGCTTGTTCCTCAGGAAGTGGGAATGGTCCCAGCGTCCCGAAGACGATAGTCCGGGGAGTCGAGGTCGACCCGGAGTTCACAGAGTTGCCGAGGGAGTTGACACTTCGGCAGCTGATGGGGCGCTTGTAGGTGCGCGTGGTTTGCTTCTGTTGAAGCATGAGTTGGTGCTTGCTTTCGTCGAAAGTAATGGTTAGTGAAGCTGCCATTGTTAGTTTTTTTCGAAAATTTCTGAAACAAGACCACATCCACAAGAATATAATGATCATAAATGGGAAGTTCTATGGTTTCGTCTTTTCAAATTGCTCGAGGTAGATGACCCAAACAATATGAGGAAGGCAAAATGCCATAGAGGGTACAATTGTTCTGATCGCAGGTATGGTAAGCCCGGAATGGGCATCCCAGTGACTGCTAGAAGCAATTGTGAACTTAAATTCGACTTATCGAGAAGCAGAGCTTGCTCGAGGTAAGAAGATATAAAGTTGGAGTTACAGATGTGCCGGTCGCAATACAGTAGACCCTGAAAGGGCGTACTAGTACCGCTAGACACAAATGTTTTGAGACCGCATCTATGAGATGAGATTCTCTGTTTTGAAAGGTCAAGATTGGATTCATCAAAGAGAGCAGATGGTATTCCAATCTGAACACGGGCTCAGCGATTTCCGCGAGCGCCAGTGCTCAGAAAGAAATGAACCATGATTTCTCGGATCTGAATCTAAAAATGACGAGTTTTCCTTTTGAAAGGCCAATATCGGGTTCATCAAGAGAGCAAAGGCACTCCAATCTGAACACGGGCTCAGCGATTTCCGCGAGCGCCAGTGCTCAGAAAGAAGAAGACCAGATTTCTCCAATCTAAACCCAAAATGACGGAAGTTTTTTTTTTTGAAGTTTTTTGAAGATTTTTTTTTTGAAGATTTTTTTTTTTTGAAAAGATTTTTTATTTTTTTTTTTTTTTTTTTTTTTTTTAAAAAATCTTTTTTTTTTTATTTTTTTTTTTATTTTTTTTTTTTTAAGATTTTTATATTTTTTTTATTTTTTTTATTTAAAAGACGAGAGAGTACACAATAGGCCTCCTAACCCGGTCTTATGAAATCATGATTGATAGAATTGCCCCAGGTAAGGGTAGGATTACTTAATGAACCCGTTTGGAGGACCCTTGCCTAGAACAGTCAAGCTGTCTCCACACTCTTGACAAGGCTTTTCTTTGAATCAACCAAGATCAAAGAACACAGTTGGTTTAACCTATAGTGGTCTATGTCTTTTTTTTTTTTTTTATATATATATTTTTTTTTATTTATGAATTCATCGAAGAGAAAACCATGGCCCAAAACCTTAGTCGAACAGGCTCAACATTTCTGCAAGCGCGATGAACGATAGGAACAGATCAAGGTTTCTCAATTTTGAATCCAAATTGAGAAATCTAAATTTTTTGTTTTTTTTTTTTTTCATATATATATATATTTTTTTTTTGATTTTTAATGAACTCATCGAAGAGAAACCATGGCCCAAAACCTTAGTCGAACAGGCTCAACATTTCTGCAAGCGCGATGAACGATAGGAACGGATCAAGGTTTCTCAATTTGAATCCAAATTGAGAAATCTAAAATTTTTGTTTTTTTTTTTTCATATATATATATAATATTTTTTTTTTTGATTTTTAATGAACTCATCGAAGAGAAACCATGGCCCAAAACCTTAGTCGAACAGGCTCAACATTTCTGCAAGCGCGATGAACGATAGGAACGGAATCAAGGTTTCTCAATTTTGAATCCAAATTGAGAAATCTAAAATTTTTGTTTTTTTTTTTTTCATATATATATATAATTTTTTTTTTGATTTTTAATGAACTCATCGAAGAGAACCATGGCCCAAACCTTGTCGAACAGGCTCAACATTTCTGCAAGCGCGATGAACGATAGGAACGGATCAAGGTTTCTCAATTTTGAATCCAATTGAGAAATCTAAATTTTTGTTTTTTTAAATTTTTTTTTTGAAAAGATAAAGATGGAAATAAATTCAAAGAATTAGAAATTTCCAAACAAAAAATCTCATCTCATTTTTTTTGCAGAATTCAACATAGGCCACCAATTATAAAGTAGCCAAGGAATCGAGAAAAGAATATAAGCATAGAGCAAAATATATGATATGCAAATATTTCATTTCTAGCATCGTGTTCTCAAATAAACGAGTCCCACCGGTGTGCCAGCTTGATGGACCGCGCTCCATGCTTGGTTCTACCGAGGTCGGCGGACGTGGGAGTCCTTCGGGTCCGCCCTTTCGTAACCGGGGGGCAAGGGGCGTGCATCAACATTTCTTTTTTTGTGGGTGTGCCAGATTTTCTATTTTTACTTGGAATTGCAAGTGTGATCCGGAGATCAACCTTCGCAAGTAAAAAGGAAATCAACTTCTTTCAAGTTTTCCATTGCACATATATTTAAGAAAAGAGACATTTTCTTGATTTGCCGTGAAAGGCGATTTTTGGCATTTATAGCCGATTTTGGCGTTTATAGCCGATTTTTGGCGTTTATAGCCGATTTGTGGCGTTTATAGCCGAATTTACAATCCTTATCAATAATGAAAGACAAGAATTGTGATTTTTGTCTCTTTTGAAAAATACAAACTACAATGAAAAGCAAGAAAAGGAGGATCTAACTTCTCAGGAGATTGTGGAGGACTCGTTTAGATTGACGGTCGCAAGCCATATGTGGGCTTCGCCATCATCCATGCAGATTAGAACAGAGGATGCTATTTGATTCACTTGGCTTGGCTATAACCTCGGGTTTTTAGAAGACAAAGACCAAAGGAAGGTCCTATGTCCAATAAAAAGCCGAGTAGACGGGCTGAAAAGCCACATCTAAGCCATTGGAAGCAGGAGGAGAAGGCAAGGACCTTGGGGGGGGGTACCCCCAAGGGACGTTTGTCACCTTGTTGCGGTGGCCGTGTAGAACTTCCCGCAGAGTTTTCTCTCTTTTTCCTTTCTCTGGATTTCTGTCTGTGTGCTTGTGCTTTTTTCTCTGATTTGTTCTGATGTTCTGTGTGATGTTTGATTCCTTGGAGTGCTCTCCTATTTATAGGCTCTTGGTAAGCCATTTAGGAGAGCTTATGGCTTTTAATGTCATTAAGCCACATAATTGGGAGGAGTTACAAAATTGAATTGTTTTATTTTGTAACTCTTTTTCTTGGCTTTCTGATTGGCCGGAGGAGATTGAGGGCATTTAATCGCTTTAATTCGCCATGATGGGAGGAGTTTCATGGGTTAAATGCCATGATCTCTTGACTTGTAACTCCCAAAATGCTTGCTTCTGATTGGGCCGTCCAAAGAAATGGATTAATGACTGTAATAAAGCTAGTCAATTAATCGCATTAAGTGGTCGCCGAGCAGCTGAAGAGTCGCGAGCCGTGCCACGTCTTTTGGAATTCTTCTGTCGATGATCATCGATGGATCTTCATGTAGATCGACATCAGATGACCATGTAATTTCAGGTGTTTGTTGCCAATAGCAGGTCGGTGCCATCTGTCCTGTCGATTTCTCGATCGGTCGGGTGGAAAGCACACTTTTTTTGGTTGACCGGGTGGCGATCAATACTGTCTTCGATACTCTTGATGATTTACCCGTGTTTTGGACGGATTCAGAGGACTTGGTGTCTCAAAAGCATGAATTTTGGAAAGTACCAGAGGCTGGGCCCTTCGAATCGCGAAAAAAACGGCGAAAACCGGGGTTTCCGGGGCTTTCCCGGCGACCCCGGGTCCATGGTCGCCGGCGACCCTGGCCCAGGGTCGCAGGGGCCTGCGACCATGGGCCAGGGTCGCAGGGGCCTGCGACCCTGGCCCAGGGTCGCAGGGGTCTGCGACCCTGGGGGGTTTTCCCCCTTTCGTGTCCCGTTTTGCGTCCGTTTTTGCTTTTTTCTGATTCTTTTTTCTTCTGTACTTTTCCTTGACATTTTGACCATTTATTGGCCTGATTTCTTTGTAGGAAACCTGATGAGAATCCTTGCATTTTTATTTTGCAAAGTTTCCAATTTCCTGAGAAAGCCGAAGACTTTGTCGCGCAGAGCTGCCGATTTTCTGTCAAAAGCTGAAACTCTGGGTCAAACGATGTCGGAATGACCTGAAATTTGGTGTGAAGCCTCTTGAGCAATAAATAAGACCAACCATAGCTTTTGTTTGAGTTTCGAAGCCGTTTGGGGTCCTATCACCTGCAGACTTGCTTTTTATCGCGATGAAGATGTCGCGGTTTGATGTGCGGTCAACCGATGTCCGATTGACTTGAAATTTGACAGGGAACCTATTGGAGTCATTTTAAGATGATCCATAGGTTCTGTCTTGGAAACCATGGTCCCGGAGCTTTACCCCGCCGAGAGGCTTGATTTGGCTGTCGGAGAAGCGAAGTTAGGCCAAATGATCTTGAAATGGCTTGAAACTTCTTGTGTACTCCTCTTTTGGCTGTCTGGAAGAATCTTGCAGTTTTTGTTTGATTCTGACAAGATTTTTTTTTGGAAGCAGCATTGCCTATTTATGGCAGGTTGCGACTTCATGTAGCTCTTTGGATCTTGGAAAGGCAAAGTGACATTT
>CM022946.1:76032866-76062001 GCA_012931725.1 Litsea cubeba | reverse complement strand
TAATCAGAGTGTATTTTCGCGGAAGCTACCAAGGTGTTACGACTCGGAACCGTGGCCATCGGTTTCCGTGTCGTACGCAACCAATGTCATAAAGCCATCATAAACGACTGGCATAAATCATAAACACACAACACTGAGCTGGTAGTAACAAATCTATTATTTCCCATATTCAAATTACAATTAACAAGTGTCTTAATTACAACCCAAAAGAAAAAGGCTGATAAAGCCATACAACAATGTCCACTAAACAGAAATACTACCCCAACATTTGATATACGAACTCTGGTGCCAACTTGACATTTAGATGATATCACGGGCAGCCTCTCACGTCAGACCGGCGGTCCCACCGCCTCCTCTGATCAAACACCTACAAACAGAAAAGAGAAGGAACTGGCACCAAACAAAGAGGGTCAGACACGACGGTCTGGCAAGCAAATAAACAATTAATATGAACAAAAGGAACATACATAAAACCTGACGAAATCATCGTAAAACCAAATGAAGAGTCTAAACAAAAATGACCATAAATCACGATAAGACGATCGAAAGACCGAACATGAATGTCAAAGCAATAAACGAACAGTCTCTAAAGCATAAATGTCTCGAAAAGATGACCACCTAAGCAAAGCATTTAATAATTGGAAATACATTTAAAAACTGAATAGTAGAAACAATACGGTAAAGGTCGATATCGTAAACATTAAACAAATCGAAGCATAGAAAGCATAACCGACAATAATCATAAACTAAAGTATACGCGGATAAAACCTAGGCGACCACAAATAGCTAAATCCTCCTATCACCGAAGTAATAAGAGCAAACAAAGCGTAGCCACTAAACGTGGTACCAAACAAAGGATCAGAACCGTAGCCATAAAAATGGGACCGGCAAATCAAAAGTATCAGAAACCGTAGCCATACAAATGGGACCGGCAGATAATACCGTTGCCATGGTCGGTACAAACAGAATCCAAGCTGCAGCTGGCGGACAAAGTAAAGATCCCAAGCCGGGTGATCAGCCCGACAAGGTGACCTAAGCCTAGTGGTGCCTTTAGTTTTCAAACTCAAACAGATACAAATCTAACATAATAACTAATCCCTTTGGCTCAGGGGCTCGCACCACATAGCTCTGGCCCCGTCTTGCCTCGGGGTTTGTTTTTCGGAATCATAGCCTCTTTGGCTCATGGGCTCGCACCACATAGCTCTGGCCCATCTTGCCTCGAGGTTTCATTTTCAAAATACTATCTTAACAAATCATGGTCTCATCGAAGAAATCCCGAATGTGACAAACATACTCCAAATCTCCTTTCAAATCGAATCGGAGAAAACGTACGAATTTCGATGGTGAACCGTTCAAATACACATCAAAGTGATTTGTATAAAATCATACGATCAACCCATTCGAACATGGAAGACACATGATTTTATAACAAATCACCGATGCTATTTAGATTAGTTCACCAAAGAAAACAAATACAAATGCAAATACAAATGCAAATACATTTACATGATCTGACTTGAATGGAATGGATAGTGGAGAATGACCTAATGACCTTCCAAGGAACCATCTCAATGCACAGTAACCTTTAAACATTAATTAATAAAAAGTGCGTTTGATGCCAATGAAAATCCATAATATTTAAATGATAAAGTGCGCATTAAGACCCGAACGGTTCCCGGGTAATTTCACATGCACTCATTCTCACATCATTCCCATTTCACACATTTCCGAGTATCACAAATAATCTCAAATCTCATTAAAACAGGCCCATAGTGGCCTTAAACGAGTCCAAAATAATCCTTGAGAACAAACCAAAAACCAACCTTAACCATGCCCACAAAACAAGTTCTTTTAAACGTCCAAAACTAATCCTTGAAGGGTCCAAGGAACAAGTTTTAAAACAAGCCCCAAACCAAACCTTTAATGGTCCACAAAAATGAGTTATGAAGCAACCCAAGACTGACCATGAAACAGGCCCACCAACAGATTTCAAACAGCCCCAAACCAACTTAAATGGCCCACAAACATACTCTAAAACCGCCCCAAAACTAAACATTTATTGGCCCACAAAACCAACTTTAAAGACAGCCCAAAACAAATCTTTTAATGGACAAGAAACAAGTTCTTAAAACAAACCCAAAACTAAACCTGAACCAGGCCCAACAAACAGATCTTAAAACAACCCAAAGCTAGACCTGAACCAGGCCCACAAACAGATCTTAAAACAACCCAACACTAAACCTGAACCAGGCCCACAAACAGAATTTAAAACAGCCCAAACTCAGCCTTTATTGGCCCACAAACAAACTTTGAATAGTCCAAAACTAAACCTTGAATGGCCCATAAAACAAACCTTAAAACAGCCCAAAACTAATCTTTGAATGGCCCACCAAATAGGTTTTAAATCAGCCCAAAACTGAACCTTAGATGATCCAATATCAGGTTTTAAAAACAGCCCAAGCAGGCCTTGAAACAGGCCCACAAAACAGGTCTTAAAATAGTCCAATATCAGGCCCTAAGATGACCCAATATCAGGTCTTGAAATGGCCCAAAAACTGACTTGAATGGTCCAAGAAATAGGCCCAAAGAACACCCCAAAACAGGCCCAAAACAGATTTAAAACGGGCCCAGAAAATCCTTGAACAGACCCAGTTTCGGACTGAACCAGGGCCCCAGGGCAGAACTGGGCCTCGCTCGAGCGACCCAGGGTCCGCTCGAGCGAAGCCCAGACAGAACCTGGTCCGCTCGAGCGGCCCACTGGGTCGCTCGAGCGGACCTGGGCTCTGTCCCAGTCCGGGCTGAGTGCAGAATGCACTCTTTTTCATTTTTTTCTGATTTTTTTTTTCTTCATTTTTGATTCTTTTTTCATTCCCAAACCTTCATACAAATTTCCTAGATCATTTGGGCCCTTCCTTGACCTTCCAAACTCATCAAATCCCCAATCAATAGCAATCTAATTAACCAAACAAACACTTTTAAAATCAAAGTTTTTCCCCATTTCTTTGAACACCAACTCTTAACACAAAGAAAGCAAAATTTTCAAATTAACTAAAGTGAAACCAAACCTCCAATACATTATAAGGCAATAGCATAAGAGGAAATCAACAAAACATTGCTTCATTTATTCAAAGTAAATCCATAAATCATGAAGAGATGAGAACTTAACCATGAAATGCCATGAAACCAAACAAGAGAAATGAAACCATCATACTAATTGAAAATTCCACTTGCCTTGAGTCAAGAGAAGATGTAAAAACACTCCATGAAGTCCTCTTAAAGCCTCAAGCTCCAAAATCATTAAATCCCCAAAATGGCTCAAGAAGAAACCCTAGAAATCCATCATTTTCCAAGCTTAGGGTGTTCCAAATAAGAAGAAGGGCTTGAAGAGGAGGGTTGTCCTAGCCCAATGCTCTTGAAAATGGGGTCTTTGGAAAGCCAAGAGGGAGGAGAAGAAGGAGGTGAGATCAAATCTCCATGAAAGCTCCAAGAGAGAGGTGTTTCAGATGAGAGAGAAAGAGTGGGAAGAGAGGGAAAGCCCTAGCTCACCCTTGCTGGAAACGAATGAAGGAGAAGAAGAGAGGGGTTCCCCTCTTATAGAATGGGTCTTGTGGGCCCCGGTCTTCATCAAGCTAAAAATGGTATAAACGGGCCCCGAATGAAAATGACGAAGGAGACAAAAACGATCGGCGAAATATCTAGTTTCCAAAAAGTATATTTTCCCCAAATTCTGAAATTTTCGAAATTCTTGGACAGATTTAGTGAAAATGCCATTTTTGCCCCTTTTCCTCGAAAAACGTGATTTCTGAGTATCAAATCAAAATGATCAAAACATGAAAGTTGTTAAACTTCATAAAACAAGTTGAAATACACCAAATCCCGAATTTTTAGAAATCCGAAGTAATTTCCCATAAAAATACAAATCCTAAGGACCGGGTCAAACTAAAGTCAACGGTCTACAAAATCTCCAAGGCAAGGAAAAATCCGGTCAAGCTCGAAAACAAGATCAAACTAAATCAAATCTCGCTTAAAAAGTTAAACCACGATTAAAACAATGCTAAACAAAAGGATTGGGGTCGGGATCTTACAGGATGTACCTGGTGGTCTTCAGGGACTTCAGGCTCTGGATTGCGAGGAGGCTCGTTGACGCGTTCTTGCTCTTGTTGTAGAGCGAGTCGCTGCAAGATCCTTGCATAATCTTCAAGATCGGGCATGGGAGCCGGATCTTCTTCTTCATCATCTCTTTGTGGTTCAACATGGTCGATTTCCACTGGAGTGATGAGAGGTGCTGGGTCAGCAGCATTTTCTTGTACAGCCTCTTGGTCTTCTTCATCATCGGACCAGGATCCTTGTGGCTGTAGGGGGTTATACCAGATTACTGGCATAAGATGAGACTCAGGAACCCATTCTTCATCGGAGAGATATTCTCCTGTTTCAAGGGACTCCTCCCACTCATCTGTGTAGTTGGATTCGAATCCATCATCGGTGTCGCTGGACTCGTATCCATCAACGGAGAATCCAACTACCGAATTGCAAGAGTATGATGTCTCCTGCATGGCTTCTCTGAATTGAGGTGGCATGAAATCACTGAGAGTGAATTTCCTTACCCCCTTTGAAGTCTCTGGAAGGGATGTTTTTGTTACCTCCAGTGAAGCGGTAGAGGAAGCCTCTGCCTTTTCTTTGACCTCTAGTTTTGGCTGGGTCTTCTCTTGCCGTTTGAGCTTGAGGAGATGTTTCCTAGCCTGCCTTCGCTGTTGAGCTGTAGGCTTTATTTTCACGACCTCCCAATTTTCATCTTCCAGGAGATCGGGATGTACCCATATCGGTTGTCCGTCTGGTGTCGGGTAAGGAACCAGTTCTTCGGACGCTTCGATTGAGTTTATCACCTTGAAGGAAGTAGTGATCTTCTTCTTCGGTGATCTTGATGTTTGTCCACATGTCACCATGTTGACGGAGGCAGACCCATAGTTTTTGTCAAAGGTGATGACTCCGTTTTTCCACATCTCATTTATTTTCTCTCTCACAACGAAGCATTGATTGAGAGGATGTGAGATCATCTGGTGGTATGGACAGTACCGAGGATCGTTGGTTTTGCCAACATCACCCGGTCTTTTTGGTTCAGGCAAGGTGAGCTTGCCGTTTGCCACAAGAGCCCCGAAGATTTCATCAACATCTTCATCAAACGGGTATTTCTTCTCTACCCGTTCTTTGAAGGCATCAGAGAGTTCAGGTCTCTTACCAGCAGCTTTGTTTTCAGCTTTCTTTGGTGGCTGAGGAGCTGGCTTGGTCTGCACATTGAGGACCTCTTTCTTCTTTGGTTTAGAGGTTGCAATGGCGGTTGGCTCTTTTCTTGATGATTTCTGACTGTTGAGGTCTTTAATCACCGTTTCAGCTTCCATGGAAGCTTCTAGGAGTTCTCCCAGGTTTTTTGATTTGTTGCCGATGATCATGGAGCGGATTCTGGCTCTCATGTTGTTTCGGCAGATGTCGACTAGCGACGCTTGTGGCAATACATCAGAGCATTTGTATGCCATTGCTTTCCACTTGTGAATGAAGTCATATGTTGATTCATTCTCCCCCTGTTTTAGGCTGCACAGCTGAGCCATAGTAGCGGGATGATCTTCACCTTTGAAGTGAGTGAGGAAGCGTGTCTCTAGCATGGCCCAGTTTTGGATTGAGTCCTCCGGCAGAGTGGAGTACCAATCGAAGGCCGTACCTTTTAGGGTACTTGCAAAGAGGCGAATCTTGAGTGCATCTTGATCCGCGATAGCTCCCGTCAAGATCTTGAAGTGGATGACGTGCTGTCTGGCTGATCCTTTCCCCGTATATGTTTGGAGAGTAGGATGCTTGAATTTGGTGGGGAACGGGACCTGAGTCCATCCATAAGGGATATGGTGGCTTGATCCCATGCTCCTTGAGTATATCCTCTTCTTTTGCTTTGGCGAGGATACTGTCTACGTCCTTTTAGTAAGGGCGCGTGATTCATTTTCTTCTCTATTTACCTCGTCGTCTTGATGATTCGGAGGAGGTTCATTGTTCGCCTGATTTTGGAAGGCGAGGAGAAGGTTTTCCATCAGAGTTTCAATCCTCTGCTGGCCCTGTTCCAACTGCTGGATGCGGGTAATCGCATCTTCTGGAGGTGGATTGTGGGGTGGTGGCTCAGAATTTGTAGCCAAGACATTCATCCTTCGTGATTCGAACGAAGAAACTGTCCTGGTGACTGAGCTGGGGCTCATTCTTTTTGAAGAGGAGCTTGAGGAAGGATCACTCTGCTGTCCTTTGCTTGAAGGAGCAGGGGATTCTTCTGAATGTCTTCTTGTCTTGGAGACGCTACGGGTCATCGGACGTCGGACATGGATTTTTGTTGCTGATTTTTGGCGCCTTCTGGTTTTTCCAACCATAT
This sequence comes from Litsea cubeba, assembly GCA_012931725.1. Taxonomy (NCBI): domain Eukaryota; kingdom Viridiplantae; phylum Streptophyta; class Magnoliopsida; order Laurales; family Lauraceae; genus Litsea; species Litsea cubeba. The sequence continues at coordinate 76,055,601 of CM022946.1, read as the reverse complement.
GGACGGCAGCAACTTGGTTGGGTCTTTCTTTTTCGACCCATTTGGGAGAGACTTGAAGTGTGGGAGGCTGGGTCCTTTGCTTCTGTAGTCTCTTTTGTCGGTACGACGCGCGGCGGCGTATACGACGAGCAATTTGAGCTTCGGTCAGCTCTGACTGGGCTTTGACAATGAAGGATGTGCTCCCTCGGGCGCAGCAGCCGAGTCTGTCTTCTTTGTAGCTGGGCAAGGACAGGATGCGAACCCTATCCTTCGCCTGTTGCAGCGAAGCTTTGAATTTGTGAAGTTCGGCCCCTGTAGAAATGAAGGGTCGAACTGCAGATTTGTAGGCCTTAGCAGGTGCTTGTGGAGGCCTTGTGATGCATGACTTGATTTTGGGCTTGTAAGAACAAGCCGGCTCATGCTGGGATGACTTGAGAGTCAGGTTGGAGATGGGTCTCTCCTCTTTCATGTAGGCAAGAGGATAGAACTGGTTCTCCTTGAGTGGGGCCAGGAATGCTGGCTTAGTGGATGCCTGGGACCTTCTTTGTTTTGGTGAAGGTCTTGGGGACCAAGTCTTGGGGTAGACCTGGTTGTTTGCAGGTTGAGGCTTCGTGGGGCTGCCACGGGCTTCAGGCCTTTTTGTGCTCGCCTTTGGTGTCACGGTAGTGACACGTTGAGAGGCGAGTTTCTGCTTCTTGGAGGGAGCAGCTTGTTCCTCAGGAAGTGGGAATGGTCCCAGCGTCCCGAAGACGATAGTCCGGGGAGTCGAGGTCGACCCGGAGTTCACAGAGTTGCCGAGGGAGTTGACACTTCGGCAGCTGATGGGGCGCTTGTAGGTGCGCGTGGTTTGCTTCTGTTGAAGCATGAGTTGGTGCTTGCTTTCGTCGAAAGTAATGGTTAGTGAAGCTGCCATTGTTAGTTTTTTCGAAAATTTCTGAAACAAGACCACATCCATTAGTAATCACAAGAATATAATGATCATAAATGGGAAGTTCTATGGTTTCGTCTTTTCAAATTGCTCGAGGTAGATGACCCAAACAATATGAGGAAGGCAAAATGCCATAGAGGGTACAATTGTTCTGATCGCAGGTGTGGTAAGCCCAGAATGGGCATCCCAGTGACTGCTAGAAGCAATTGTGAACTTAAATTCGACTTATCGAGAAGCAGAGCTTGCTCGAGGTAAGAAGAATAAAGTTGGAGTTACAAATGTGCCGGTCGCAATACAGTAGACCCTGAAAGAGCGTACTAGTACCGCTAGACACAAATGTTTTGAGACCGCATCTATGAGATGAGATTCTCTGTTTTGAAAGGTCAAGATTGGATTCATCAAAGAGAGCATATGGTATTCCAATCTGAACACGGGCTCAGCGATTTCCGCGAGCGCCAGTGCTCAGAAAGAAACGAACCATGATTTCTCGGATCTGAATCTAAAAATGACGAGTTTTTTTTTTTGAAAAGCCAATATCGGGTTCATCAAAGAGAGCAAAAGGCACTCCAATCTGAACACGGGCTCAGCGATTTCCGCGAGCGCCAGTGCTCAGAAAGAAGAAGACCAAGATTTCTCCAATCTAAACCCAAAATGACGGAAGTTTTTTTTTTTTTGAAGTTTTTGAAGATTTTTTTTTGAAGATTTTTTTTTTTGAAGATTTTTTTTTGAAGATTTTTTTTTTTTTTTTTTTTTTAAAAAAAAAATCTTTTTTTTTTTATTTTTTATTTTTTTTTAAGATTTTTTTTTTGAAAAATTTTTTATTTTTTATTTTTTATTTTAAAATTTTTTATATTTTTTTTTTATTTATTTTTTTTTATTTAAAAGACGAGAGAGTACACATAGGCCTCCTAACCCGGTCTTATGAAATCTTGATTGATAGAATTGCCCCCAGGTAAGGGTAGGATTACTTAATGAACCCGTTTGGAGGACCCTTGCCTAGAACAGTCAAGCTGTCTCCACACTCTGGACAAGGCTTTTCTTTGAATCAACCATGATCAAAGAACACAGTTGGTTTAACCTTAGTGGTCTATGTCTCTTTTTTTTTATATATATTTTTTTATTTTATTTTTATTTTTATGAATTCATCGAAGAGAAACCATGGCCCAAAACCTTAGTCGAACAGGCTCAACATTTCTGCAAGCGCGATGAACGATAGGAACAGATCAAGGTTTCTCAATTTTGAATCCAAATTGAGAAATCTAAAAATTTTTTTTTTTTTATATATATATATATTTTTTTTTTGATTTTTGATGAACTCATCGAAGAGAAACCATGGCCCAAAACCTTAGTCGAACAGGCTCAACATTTCTGCAAGCGCGATGAACGATAGGAACGGATCAAGGTTTCTCAATTTTGAATCCAAATTGAGAAATCTAAAATTTTTTTTTTTTATATATATATATATATTTTTTTTTTTGATTTTTGATGAACTCATCGAAGAGAAACCATGGCCCAAAACCTTAGTCGAACAGGCTCAACATTTCTGCAAGCGCGATGAACGATAGGAACGGATCAAGGTTTCTCAATTTTGAATCCAAATTGAGAAATCTGATTTTTTTGTTTTTTTTTTTTAAATTTTCTTTTTTTTTTGAAAAGAGAAAGAATGGAAATAAATTCAAAGAATTAGAAATTTCCAAACAAAAAATCTCATCTCATTTTTTTTTGCAGAATTCAACATAGGCCACCAATTATAAAGTAGCCAAGGAATCGAGAAAAGAAATATAAGCATAGAGCAAAATATATGATATGCAAATATTTCATTTCTAGCATCGTGTTCTCAAATAAACGAGTCCCACCGGGTGTGCCAGCTTGATGGACCGCGCTCCTGCTCGAGTTCCTACCGAGGTCGGCGGACGTGGGAGTCCGTCGGGTCCGACCCTTTCGTAACCGGGGGGGCAGGGGCGTGCATCAACATTTCTTTTTTTGTTTGTGGGTGTGCCAGATTTTCTATTTTTACTTGGAATTGCAAGTGGTGATCCGGGGATCAACCTTCGCAAGTAAAAAGGAAATCAACTTCTTTCAAGTTTTCCATTGCACATATATTTAAGAAAAGAGACATTTTTTCTTAGTTTGCCGTGAAAGGCGATTTTTTTTGGCATTTATAGCCGATTTTGGCGTTTATAGCCGATTTTTTGGCGTTTATAGCCGATTTTGGCGTTTATAGCCGATTTACAATCCTTATCAATAATGAAAGACAAGAATTGTGATTTTTGTCTCTTTTAAAAAAATACAAATTACAATGAAAAGCAAGAAAAGGAGGATCTAACTTCTCAGGAGATTGTGGGGGACTCGTTTAGATTGACGGTCGCAAGCCATATGTGGACTTCGCCATCATCCATGCAGATGAGAACAGATGATGCTATCGATTCGCTTGGCTTGGCTATAACCTCGGGTTTTTAGAGGACAAAGACCAAAGGAAGGTCCTATGTCCAATAAAAAGCCGAGTAGACGGGCTAAAAAGCCATATCTAAGCCATTGGAGGCAGGAGGAGAAGGCAAGGACCTTGGGGGGGGGTACCCCCCAAGGGACTTTTGTCACCTTGTTGCGGTGGCCGGTGTAGAATTTCCGCAGAGTTTTCTCTCTTTTTCCTTTCTCTGGATTTCTGTCTGCTGTCTGTGCTTTTTTCTCTGATGTTTCTGATGTTTTTTATTCCTTTGGAGTGCTCTCCTATTTATAGGCTCTTGGTAGCCATTTAGGAGAGCTTATGGGCTTTTAATGTCATTAAGCCACATAATGGGAGGAGTTACAAAATTGAATTGTTTATTTTGTAACTCCTTTTTCTTGGCTTCTGATTGGCCGGAGGAGATTGAGGGCATTTAATCGCCTTTAATCGCCATGATGGGAGGAGTTTCATGGGTTAAATGCCATGAATCTTTTGACTTGTAACTCCCAAATGCTTGCTTCTGATTGGGCCGTCCAAAGAAATGGATTAATGACTGTAATAAAGCTAGTCAATTAATCGCATTAAGTGGTCGCCGAGCAGCTGAAGAGTCGCGGGCCGTGCCATGTCTTTTGGAATTCTTCTGTCGATGATCATCGATGGATCTTCATGTAGATCGACATCAGATGACCATGTAATTTCAGGTGTTTGTTGCCAACAGCGAGTCGGTGCCATCTGTCCTGTCGATTTCTCGATCGGTCGGGTGGAAAGCACACTTTTTTTGGTTGACCGGGTGGCGATCAATACTGTCTTTGATACTCTTGATGATTTACCCGTGTTTTGGACGGATATCAGAGGACTTGGTGTCTCAAAAGCATGAATTTTGGAAAGTACCAGAGGCTGGGCTTCTCGAATCGCGAAAAAAACGGCGAAAACCGGGGTTTCCGGGGCTTTCCCGGCGACCCCGGGGTCCATGGTCGCCGGCGACCCTGGCCCAGGGTCGCAGGGGTCTGCGACCCTGGGGGGGTTTTCCCCCCTTTTGGTCCCGTTTTGCGTCCGTTTTTGCTTTTTTCTGATTCTTTTTTCTTCTGTACTTTTCCTTGACATTTTGACCATTTATTGGCCTGATTTCTTTGTAGGAAACCTGATGAGAATCCTTGCATTTTATTTTGCAAAGTTTCCAATTTCCTGAGAAAGCCGAAGACTTTGTCGCGCAGAGCTGCCGATTTTCTGTCAAAAGCTGAAACTGGGTCAAACGATGTCGGAATGACCTGAAATTTGGTGTGAAGCCTCCTGAGCAATAAATAAGACCAACCATAGGCTTTTGTTTGAGTTTCGAAGCCGTTTGGGGTCCTATCACCTGCAGACTTGCTTTTTGTTGCGATGAAGATGTCGCGGTTTGATGTGCGGTCAACCGATGTCCGATTGACTTGAAATTTGACAGGGAACCTATTGGAGTCATTTTAAGATGATCCATAGGTTCTGTCTTGGAAATCATGGTCCCGGAGAGCTTTACCGCCGAGAGGCTTGATTTGGCTGTCGGAGAAGCGAAGTTAGGCCAAATGATCTTGAAATGGCTTGAAACTTCTTGTGTACTCCTCTTTTGGCTGTCTGGAAGAATCTTGCAGTTTTTGTTTGATTCTGACAAGATTTGATTTTTGGAAGCAGCATTGCCTATTTATGGCAGGTTGCGACTTCATGTAGCTCTTTGGATCTTGGAAAGGCAAAGTGACATTTTTGGTGTCAACAAACTCCTTCAAAGAAAAACCAATCTCACCATTCGTCACAACGAAGGTATTGGTTTGAGGGAGGAACGACTCCAGCATAGCCATGAAGGCCTCGTCGGAAAAGATCACGGTCTCCCCCAAAAGCGCGGACCGCATCAAAAATCCCGGCTTCCTTCAAAACGGCGCCACCAATCAGCAGGACGCGATCAGTCCACGACTTCCACTCGGAGTCAGCATTGAAACGACCTCGAAGTCGAAAAGGCTTGATCCAATTGCTGCCGTCACCGCTTGAAAATACCAAGGCCCACCGGTCTCAAATCGACCGACGGATAATCAGAGCCCTGGTAGCCGCTGGATGGCATCAACAAGTCCATGTCAACATGCGACCTCTCCGTATATCCAGGAGAACCGCCGACAAAAAACCCCGGTCTTGATTACATTTGTCCTTCTCACCCAACTTGGAGGATCTTCCCTCTTAGGGCACGTAGGGGCAAGGCTCAGAATCGAGACGGTGCGATCAAACATCGACCGGGTAGTAACAGTCTTCTTCTCACCATTTGCTGTGAAGGAAAACTGAAAAGATCTCCTCTGGTATGTAATGTCGTCAGGGACTGCATCACCAAAGAAGAAGGTAGGCTTGGGCAAAATGCTCTGATCTTCCATCAGCCATGGACGACTGCTTACCATGATCTTATAGAATTCCTCTCCCTTGAGAGTGATCAGTCGCTCCTCATCTCATCTCTGTTGAGGGAGTCGCACTCTTCCAGGTTTCTTTCAACATACTGGACCTTCTCGAAAGCCTGCTGAACGGCCGGATTAGAGGATCTAGAAGACCGACGAGGTACGCTTGTAGCAGGCTCTTTACCCTGTTCGCTCTGGAGGAACCACCTGAAAAGGATGGAAAAGAAAAAGATCAAACATCAAAATGACAGAATCTCGCTAAAAAAAATCTGGCGAAATTTTGACATGATGACGGGGCAATTCCGAAGAAAAGGAACTATCCCGAAAGAAATAGAAAGCTTGAAGATGGGCTCACATCGCTGCGAGCTCCGAAACTCCAAACTTTCGAAACCTAAAAGTCTCCGCAAAATCAGGAAGGGCTCAACATCACTGCGAGCTCCAAGTTCCCAAATTTGCAACACTTTCAGGTATGCAATCACATCATGCTACAAGTTTAATTTACAAATTAAAGGCATGCATGAACATTTAGATTTGCGAAGAAAAAAAAATGCATTATCATGATGAGCAAACAAAAAAAAAAAGAAAAGAAAAGAAACTTTCTCAAAAAAAAAAAAGGGGAAAGAAAACAAAAAAAAAAGGAAAGAAAAGAAACTTTCTCTAAAAAAAAAAAAGGGGAGGAGAAAGAAAACAAAAAAACGAAACTCTCTCAAAAAAAAAAGGGAGGGAAAGAAAAAAAAAGAGAAAAAAAAAAAAAAGGAGGGCTCGCCCACAGGCCACGTGGCCGTACGGCCAGATCCGTACGGATCTGTCCGTACGGCCCACACAAAAAAAAACATGAAAAAAAAAAAAAGAAAGAAAAGAAAGCAAAAAAAAAAAAACGTGTGAAAAAAAAAAGAAAAGAGGCAAACACGTGAACAAAAAAAAAGAAAGAAAAAGAAAGAAACAAAAAAAAAAAAAGAAGAAAGAACTTTTTTTTTTTCCTACAATGGAGTTTTCTTGAAAAAGAAGAACTTACTTGAAGCCATTGATGGAGAAGAAGAAGAAAACTCTTGAAGATCTTGAAGAAGAAAAGCTCTTGGTCTTGAAGCCCTCTTGAGATTATTGCAAAAGAAAGTAATAAGAGCAAGAGATCCAACCTTCTCCTTGCTTTTATAGAGGAGAGCAAACCAAAGAAGGAAAGAAGAAAGAGGTAAGTGTTACTAATTAGTAACCTTACCAAAAGAAAGAGATTAGCAAGATTCTTTCCCAAAAGAAAGATATCTTGAGAGATTTTCTCCTAAAATCAATCTATGACGGATTCTTTCCCAAAAGAAAGATATCTTGAGATATTCTATCCCAAAATAAAGGGATCTTGAGAGATTTTCTCCCTAAAATCAATCTATGACGGATTCTTTCCCAAAAGAAAGATATCTTGAGATATTCTATCTCAAAATAAAGGGATCTTGAGAGATTTTCTCCTAAAATCAATCTATGACGGATTCTTTCCCAAAAGAAAGATATCTTGAGATATTCTATCCCAAAATAAAGGGATCTTGAGAGATTTTCTCCTAAAATCAATCTATGACGGATTCTTTCCCAAAAGAAAGATATCTTGAGATATTCTATCCCAAAATAAAGGGATCATGAGAGATTCTCTCCAAGTAAAGATATTCTTAGATATTCTCTATCCAAATGAGATATTTTGGATATTCTTTACAAAAATGACACCATATGAGATCTAAGCCATTTCAAAAGCTTAAGGTCCCATGGGTTAGCCCATATGAGCCAGGTTTGACCACCTAGGCACTAAAAAAAAAAAAAAAAAAATATGAATTTTGGGCTTTTAGTCAAAGAGAAATCCCTCTTACCAAGAGCATACAAAAATGGTTCCATGCCTCTTTTGAGTTGATTGGACCATACAAAAGAAAATTCCAAGCCCCATAAGCTTCCAAAAATCAAACCATCCAGCCTCATCTACCAAATTGAGCCAAAATCTTGAAATTGACATTTCACAAAAATCAAACCAAATCCTGGTCCCCTAACCTGCCACATACAGCCTGTTAGGTCACAAGACCAAAACCAAAAACCAAAACCTGATCCCCTAACTTGCCACATACAGCCTGTTAGGTCACAAGATCAAAACCAAAATTGATCCCCCAACATTCCACATACAGCTTGTTGGGTCACACGATCAAAACCAAACCCGACCCCCTAACCTGCCATATATAGCCTGTTAGGTCACAAGGTCAAAACACAAAATCCACATCCCAGATGTCATCTTCAAAACTTTTCCTTGAGATGGTACGTGATCCCTTTCACCACCATAAAATTTCCCTGGAAGCTCAAAAGGCTACAAAATACCAAAAAGAAAGACTGCTCAAAGACTCTTGGTCAAGTCACAGGCTCTCCTTCAAAAATCTCTTCGAGGCACATCGACTACAAAAGTTAAGCAACTCGCCGCTGTACCTCGAGGGGGCATTTGTTGACACCAAAAATGTCACTTTGCCTTTTCAAGATCCAAAGAGCTACATGAAGTCGCAACCTGCCATAAATAGGCAATGCTGCTTCCAAAAATCAAATCTTGTCAGAATCAAACAAAAACTGCAAGATTCATCCAGACAGCCAAAAGAGGAGTACACAAGAAGTTTCAAGCCATTTCAAGATCATTTGGCCTAACTTCGCTTCTCCGATAGCCAAATCAAGCATCTCGGCGGTAAAGCTCTCCGGGACCATGGTTTCCAAGACAGAACCTATGGATCATCTTAAAATGACTCCAATAGGTTCCCTGTCAAATTTCAAGTCAATCGGACATCGGTTGACCGCACATCAAACCGCGACATCTTCATCGCGACAAAAAGCAAGTCTACAGGTGATAGGACCCCAAACGGCTTCAAAACTCAAACAAAAGCCTATGGTTGGTCTTATTTATTGCTCAGCAGGCTTCACACCAAATTTCAGGTCATTCCGACATCGTTTGACCCAGTTTCAGCTTCTGACGGAAAATCGGCAGCTCTGCGCGACAAAGTCTTCGGCTTTCTCAGGAAATTGGAAACTTTGCAAAATAAAATGCAAGGATTCTCATCAGGCTTTCTACAAAGAAATCAGGCCAATAAATGGTCAAAATGTCAAGGAAAAGTACAGAAGAAAAAAGAATCAGAAAAAAGCAAAAACGGACGCAAAACGGGACCAGAAAGGGGGGAAAACCCCCCCAGGGTCGCAGACCCCTGCGACCCTGGGCCAGGGTCGCCGGCGACCATGGACCCCGGGGTCGCCGGGAAAGCCCCGGAAACCCCGGTTTTCGCCGTTTTTTCGCGATTCGAGGAACCCAGCCTCTGGTACTTTCCAAAATTCATGCTTTTGAGACACCAAGTCCTCTGACATCCGTCCAAAACACGGGTAAATCATCAAGAGTATCAAAGACAGTATTGATCGCCACCCGGTCAACCAAAAAAGTGTGCTTTCCACCCGACCGATCGAGAAATCGACAGGACAGATGGCACCGACCTGCTGTTGGCAACAAACACCTGAAATTACATGATCATCTGATGTCGATCTACATGAAGATCCATCAATGATCATCGACAGAAGAATTCCAAAAGACATGGCACGGCCCGCGACTCTTCAGCTACTCGGCGACCACTTAATGCGATTAATTGACTAGCTTTATTACAGTCATTAATCCATTTCTTTGGACGGCCCAATCAGAAGCAAGCATTTGGGAGTTACAAGTCAAGAGATTCATGGCATTTAACCCATGAAACTCCTCCCATCATGGCGATTAAAGGCAATTAAATGCCCTCAATCTCCTCCGGCCAATCAGAAGCCAAGAAAAAGGAGTTACAAAATAAACAATTCAATTTTGTAACTCCTCCCATTATGTGGCTTAATGACATTAAAAGCCCATAAACCCACCTAAAAGGCTACCTAAAAGCCTATAAATAGGAGGGCTCTCCAAGAAGAAAGGACATCGGAGATCATCGGAAAAACACACAACAAACATCAGACAGCAGTCAGAAATCCAGAGAAAAGAAAAAGAGAGAAAACTCTGCGGAAGTTCTACACCGGCCACCGCAACAAGGTGACAAAAGTCCCTTGGGGGGTACCCCCCCCAAGGTCCTTGCCTTCTCCTCCTGCCTCCAATGGCTTAGATATGGCTTTTCAGCCCGTCTACTCGGTTTTTTATTGGACATAGGACCTTCCTTTGGTCTTTGTCTTCTAAAAACCTGAGGTTATAGCCAAGCCAAGCGAATCAATAGCATCCTCTGTTCTCATCTGCATGGATGATGGCGAAGCCCACACATGGCTTGCGACCGTCAATCTAAACGAGTCCCCCACAATCTCCTGAGAAGTTAGATCCTCCTTTTCTTGCTTTTCATTGTAGTTTGTATTTTTTTCAAAAGAGACAAAAATCACAATTCTTGTCTTTCATTGTTGATAAGGATTGTAAATCGGCTATAAACGCCAAAATCGGCTATAAACGCCAAAAATCGGCTATAAACGCCAAAATCGGCTATAAATGCCAAAAAAATCGCCTTTCACGGCAAATCAAGAAAATGTCTCTTTTCTTAAATATATGTGCAATGGAAAACTTGAAAGAAGTTGATTTCCTTTTTACTTGCGAAGGTTGATCTCCGGATCACCACTTGCAATTCCAAGTAAAAATAGAAAATCTGGCACACCCACAAAAAAAGAAATGTTGATGCACGCCCCTTTGCCCCCCGGTTACGAAAGGGTCGGAACCAAACGGACTCCCACGTCCGCCGACCTCGGTAGGAACCCGGGCATCGGGAGCGCGGTTCATCATCCATAAGGTGAGAAATCCATTGTAGTACTCCTATACAGATTTATTGCCTTGACTGAATTTTGCAATTTCACTATCTAGTTGAAGTTTGCGAGCTTTATTTGTTTGATGATAAACATTCTTGAGATGACCCCACATGTCAGATGCAGTAGTATAAGCTTGAAGAGCAATGGCAAGAGAAGGGTCAATGGAGTTAAGAATCCAAGTGATGACCTTAGCATTTTCTTTAGACCAGGTGGCTAATGCTTTTGTGTCAGTAGTTGTAGTAGGTTTAGTTATCGAACCATCAAGATAACCAAACAATCCTTGGCCTTCTACAAAATTCTTCAGATGAAAAGACCAGGCCATATAATTATTTCCATTAAACTTAAATGGAATAACATCATATTTTTCCATTATTGTCAAATCCCGCAAAAAAAAAAGAGAGAGAGACCACACAAATCAGTAAGCCAGAGAGGTGCAGACAGGGACCAAGCAGTGCAGCAGTAGTGGAGGAACCAATAGTCCAGTAGTAGAAAAACAATAAAAACTCAAACAGTCCAGCAAAAAAGAATTTATCAATCACAATTGATAAAAAGATGTAATCTACTAACCAAGCTTGAAGGATGTAGTTTGGATGGCTGAGATATGCATCCAGAAGAAAATAATCTAACACAGTGCCAAATACAGCAAAAAAACATGCCAGACGAATAAGATTTTATGGGCAGAAGCTGTATGTGGGCCCCACAAAGTGGTCCAATCACAGATCAGGATTGATCATCTTGGAAGAGATCAATTGTATGACCTATAGTCCAAGTTTGATGAGATTTGGATACAGATCCACAAATCTGTACCATTGTGATGAAAACCTTTTGAGAAAAAGGATTCAAACTCGTCAGATGAAGAAGTGGTAGAACAGTACCTTAACTGTTGATGAAAAAATCCAAAAAAATCTTCAAAATACCCATGAATGATAGTCGATCACCATGAGAGAGCTTGCTGTTATCCAGAGATTGATCAGAGGTGGGCCACATTTGATCAGATGAACTACAGGTACATATCAGCAGAGGCAATGCACTATCAGCAGAGACAATGCACGAGATGAAGATATACCATTAGAAAAGCATTCGAAGATGGTTGGAAAGTCTCTTAGGCTAATAAAAGATCAACTTTCATAAACTTCGCTCTGATACCATGTAATTAGAGAAAGAGGAAGAGACGAAGGTTGAAGAGAAACTGATCCTCAATAGGAGGTATGTATATTTATAATAACATTATACGCTAATCAAGGGCAATCAGAATAATTAACAATCAATCTCCTAATCTATACAAGGAATTAACAATTAATCTCCTAATCTATACAAGGAGATAAATCAGCATTAAATCAGAACATAATCTAAGATAATCCCATACGTGGGATCTGATATACAGTTGTGTACAAGCCTTTGATGGGTTGGGCTAGGCCTAGTGGGCCTAAGCCACAACATTATCTTCTACAATATGCATGTCCCTTATTATCTTACAATCAAAAATCAGATTTTATTAGTGACATCTATCAACCTAGACCATGGCATATGCGTCTAGATTATTATTCCCCTAAACCTAATTCATAAGTGGCATACTAGAATTGCCATTATGATGCAAAAACTTAGCATGGCATATGTCATAGTCAAAACAAACATAATGCATAAAACAATGGGAAAGATAAATGCATGAGTCTAAGCATGGCATATACTTAGATTATTCATGGTTCTAAACCCTAGGTGCTTAACATCAATATCAATCAAAATTAAGTTAGATACTCTTAAAATTAATTGAACATCACATGGTTGGCATGGCATATACACAACTCATCAAGTAAAAACATGGTTTAGAATCTCATCTAATAAACTGAAATCGGAATTAAAAGACGCGAAAAGAGACTACATAGAAGTAGGCTAGGGTTTCAATTACACCCTAGTCCTAAAAAAGTTTAGCTACTCATGTCTTTAATGAAAATCAACATAAATAGAGTCATAAGAAGAAACACTAGAAGTTTGAAGAAGAGCTTGTTCCTCTTTTCCTTGCTCTAGAAGCTCTCCAAAAATATGCTCCAAGGGTGCTGTACTGCAGCTATGTTATGGGATGATGGTGGCTGAATTACTGTTCACGTCCACTCCCTTCATGCTATTTATAAATCTTGCAGCAGCCCCTTTTAGCAAGTACTTCCCTTGTAGAAATAGATCTCCAACTTTCTTTATAAGTACGCTTCCTAATTAGATTAGAATAGGAGTCTTCTTTTCTTGATTAGAAAAACTTTCTAAATCTGATCCCAGTTGTATCTTCTAAGTTAACTTGGATTCTTGCTTCAAACTTTCCTTATTTTTCTCCTTGTTCTTCTCTAGTCTTGGGCTCCACTTTAACTTGAATATGACTTTCTAAAATCTGAAATTCAGCTCTTTGCAATAGGTGTGGGGCCCCTTTTGGGCGTGTAACATGTAGTTGGTTTTTTTCTTCTTTCTTTCTTTCTTTCACTTTCCTTTTTGATTTCTGATATGAGTCTCCAACACTTTCCTTTTTGGGCTCCTTTTTAATTTCGAATTTTAAATCCCAAAAAGAATAGGGAGGGCCCACCTGACTCTCTCAATTAATCAATTGCTGAAATTTCTTCTCTTTTGGCTCCTTTTGACCTTTTCATAAAAAAATAGAAAGACAATGTAAAAACAAATAAAATAACAATGAACTAGCACAAGATAAACCAAATATTAGGGTTCAAATTATAAACAATTAAGCACTTATCACTCATGTGAAGATTCCTTGGATTGGGAATGACTTCAAAGGCTAGGTATCTATCATGAATGTGCGTAGACTCCATCCATCACTTGGAAGTGTCATCATTTCAGAGCTGAACTATTGGGTGTTGTTCTCAACTGATTCTTACTTTCAAACTGTTATGTAGTGGGTCTAAAATGTGATGGCTTTGATTACATTTCCGTCTTTTAATTGAAGCTAACACTTTGGAAGACAAGATCTTAGGTATTAAAAGTTGTAGCTATTCACAGTGAGCCGCTTTCAATTTCCATTGGTTGATATTTTTTGTTTCTGTGGAGATTCTTCAGTTTTTCCCTCTTTTGGTGATTAATAATCATGATAGTTGTGTGGGGAAATTCCCAAGAGAATCCTGGGCAAGGTGCTCCATCCCGGGCCCCCGCATCAACAAGCCCATCCCGGCAAGCTCGGTCTCGTGCTCCACGCTTCCTATGCTCAACTCCCCCCACTTCGGCAATGCACGCCTTAGCAAGACCAGACACTCCACCTCGGCAGGATCCACTTCGGCCAAAGCATCCCACTTCGGCTGCCCAGCTCGGCCCCGACTTCGGCTTCCCAGCTCGGCGACAGTGCCAGCCCCTTCCACTTCGGCAACAGTGCCATGGCCCTACAACTCCGCCAGGTCCTCACCCGGCACGACACTCCATCTCGGCCAAGCGCCTCATATCGATGAAAGTACTGAGCACTGACAGCTGTCCTCCCATGGACGCTCAAGCACGCTATGGCCCGTACGACAAGACAAGGGGATAGCCCGTATCTCCTGACAGATCACCGTCCACAGCTCCCAAGGCGCCAGGATATGGCCTAACGGGACAAGACAGGCTACGACGGGACCAGACAGGCTACGATGGGACCGCGCCTCCCTAGTACCTGACAAAATGGGCTATGACAAGACAGCCAACTACCCCTTTGCCTCCTCCTCCTCTATATAAACACAGCTACAGCTCCAGAGGAAGGGGGCCAACGCCATTACCACTCTGGTATGCCATCTTCTTTCCCAAAAATCTCCTCCCTCTGCTTATTTCATACACTAACTTAGGCATCGGAGAGCCTTGCGCCGCCCAGGCCAGGGTCCTCTGACCTACGTTTCTCCTTCCTTTTCTCAGGCTCCAGGCGCAGGCATCGGTGTCCCTAATCTCATCTGGGTAAGTCCTCTAAAGCACCCCCTATTCTTGTGGGTTACGTTTTTTGCACCTACAATTGGCGCCGTCTATGGGAAAGTAACATCCCATCCTTCCCAACCTTCTCAATCTTTCCAAACACCATGCCTCGAAGAACCAGAAAGGGAAAGGAACCATTCACATTGTCGACACAGCTGCCAGCGGTCCCCCGCCGAGAGAGGTCAGGAGCAAGATCTGGCCAAGCAGGCGACCAACAGCAGGATACTCGGTCGGGTTCATCCTCTTAAGGATTCGACCTCGACTCTACCCTCCAAAGACGGTACCTGAAGAACAGAAGCAACCGGGCCCGGGAGCAGTTCAACCTCCTCGACAGCGATCATATCGCTTCCAGCTCGGCAGATGCTTCCAGCGCGGCGGACGTCTCCAGCTCAGCGGATATCTCCAGCTCGCTAGCAGCCCCCAGCTCTGCAGGAATCTCTTCCAACTCGGGGGGCAGCTAGACGAACTTTCTGTCACTTAGCTTCCGACCTCATGCTGGTCCGTCCACGTGCTGGTTTCCACCTCACGCTGGTTTCGGCCTCATGCTGGTCTCGACCGCATCTGACGACCTCATGCTGGTCCGTCCATGTGCTGGTTTCCACCTCACGCTGGTTTCGGCCTCATGATGTTCTCGACCGCATCTGACGACCTCATGCTGGTCCGTCCACGCGCTGGTTTCCACCTCACGCTGGTTTCGGCCTCATGCTGGTCTCGACCGCATCTGACGACCTCATGCTGGTCCGTCCACGTGCTGGTTTCCACCTCACGCTGGTTTCGGCCTCATGCTGGTCTCGACCGCATCTGACGACCTCATGCTGGTCCGTCCACGTGCTGGTTTTCCACCTCACGCTGGTTTCGGCCTCATGATGGTCTCGACCGCATCTGACGACCTCATCCTAGTCCGTCCACGTGTTGGTTTCGGCCTCATGCTGGTCTCGACCGCATCTCACGACCTCATGTTTGTATCGGCCCTCGTGCTAGCTACGCGCTTCACAGGTTCGGCCCTCATGTTGGTCTCGGCCAGTGCCATCGAGACTGCCCTCGGGTTCGTACACCCAGGCTTCTCCATCTCGGCGAGTGCCAGAAAGACAAGTCACAAGGGTTAACAGCCCTGGAAAAGGCCTCGAGTTCGGACACTCGGCCAATTCCTAAACTCAGGGTTTTACCATCTACAAGGGTTAACAGCCCTGGAAAAGGCCTCGAGTTCGGACACTCGGCCAATTCCTAAACTCATGGTTTTTACCCATCTACAAGGGTCTACCGCCCTGGAAATGGTCTGGAGTTTCAACACTCAGCCTTTCCTAAAGTCCGGGTTTTTACCCCAAGGGTCTACCGCCCTGGAAATGGTCTGGAGTTCCTACACTCAGCCTTTCCTAAAGTCCGGGTTTTCACCCCACTCAAGGGTCTACCGCCCTGGAAATGGTCTGGAGTTCCTACACTCAGCCTTTCCTAAAGTCCGGGTTTTCACCCCCCTCAAGGGTCTACCGCCCTGGAAATGGACTGGAGTTCCTACACTCAGCCGTTTCCTAAGGTCCGGGTTCATACACACCTCAAAGACTGTTGCCGAACTCATTCCTCACATAGCCGAGGTCAGCGGAATGATGGATCCACCTCGGCGCAAGGCAATTCGTCTCGGCCAAAGCCAGCCATTTCGGCCAATGGCAGCTCAACAAGATTGCCGTAGAGACTGTTCCATATCACCTCCTCGGCCTCATGACAGTCCTCAGCTCGCATCAGTGCCGGATTCCAGGTTGGCAGTTACCTGGTTACCTCGGCAGCATCGCCAGAACACTTCCACGGGGCTGCGCCTCTGGCGACGGGCCAGCTGGTCATGCCTCGATCTCTTAGTTGGTGATGAATCAGTTGGCTAGACCATCAATCTCAAGCGACAAACTGCTCCAAGGCACAAGTGTTATCCTCCATGATACTTAGCTTCCGACCTCAAAGAGGAGTCTAATGAGCTCAGAAGCTGGGGGGCTTTCTGTGGGGAAATTCCAAGAGAATCCTGGGCAAGGTGCTCCATCCCGGGCCCCCGCATCAGCAAGCCCATCCCGGCAAGCTCGGTCTCCCTGCTCCCCGCTTCCTATGCTCACTCCCCCCACTTCGGCAATGCACGCCTTAGCAAGACCAGACACGCCACCTCGGCAGGATCCACTTCGGCCAAAGCATCCCACTTCGGCTGCCCAGCTCGGCCCCGACTTCGGCTTCCCAGCTCGACGACAGTGCCAGCCCCTTCCACTTCGGCAAAAGTGCCATGGCCCTACAACTCCGCCAGGTCCTCACCCGGCACGAACACTCCATCTCGGCCAAGCGCCTCATATCGATGAAAGTACTGAGCACTGACAGCTGTCCTCCCATGGACGCTCAAGCACACTATGGCCCGTGCGACACGACAAGGGGATAGCCAGTATATCCTGACAGATCACCGTCCACAGCTCCCAAGGCGCCAGGATATGGCCTAACGGGACAAACAGGCTACGACGGGACCAGACAGGCTACGATGGGACCGGCCTCCCTAGTACCTGACAAAATGGGCTATGACAAGACAGCCAACTGAAGGAAAACCGCGATTCAGATCTGAAACTTCTCATAAAGAGACTACTATGGCTGATGCAAAGCATGACAGATTTTAAAAATCTGATTTCTGCACTATGCAGCGGAAATCAGCCATAAAGAATCGCATAGAAACTCCATTAAATCATGACCAACATGTGTCTAATTAATAGAGATGATAGAAGACTATTACCTCGAAGATTTGTAGACTTCAAATCTCTGAAAAAATAGATCCAAAGGCGCGAACTCAGACTTGCAATTTGCAAACAAGTTGCTGAATTTTCCTGCACTAGTATTGCCTTTGATCTTGTCCTCTATCTCACTTCCAAATCTGATTGGCTAAGATGGTGGGATCTTAATCTAGGAATTAAGAAGTATTTCTCCAAGGGAAAATCTCAGGCCTTAAGCCTTCTTCAATCAAGAAGAGAAGCAACCAAGGGCTGACGTGTGGGGCACTCTTAGGATACTTGCAAAGTGTTTCACAAAGTGTGTTGGACGTGTGCAACCTTTGTAATTCTCCTTGTTATGGTTGTAGGACGTCCAAGGGAAGGCTCTCTCCTTTTATAGAACTTAGGAAACCTTTCCTAGAACTTTATCTTTCCTAATTCTCATGGATGTCCAAGAAAGACTTACTTCCTTAAGAAACACTCCAATTAGAAAAGGAAACTAAAAGGAACTTTCCATACAATTAGTAATACTAGTTGTAGAACACTTACTAATTTTAAGGTCCTAATCCAAAAAGGAAACTAACTCATAGGAATACTAATCCAAAGAGGAGTCCAACTTTCCAAGTAGAGTCCTACTCAAAGTTGGAAACCTTACCCATGGAAATCCTATTATGGACATCCCACATATCAATGCACACCATGGCCCACATACAATTTATCTAGAGTTAAATTCATGTATGCCATCAAAGGCCTATTTGAATTCAAACTCAAAATTATTTTTCCACTAAAATAATTCATCCTTATGTTATCTAAACATCTTAGGAAACCATGCAATCTTGGTAAGTGACTAGAGAAGGGACCAAAAGACATATTTGCCATTGGCTCCCAAAATGATCAAAATGTCCATGCTAAACCCATAGCAACATAAAGACCATTTTAACCTTAACTCATTCCACTAAGAGTTATGGTTGAACTCCAAGGACAAATATATATATATATAATAAGCTCGTCATAAAATGACGGTTGTCTTCGACCTACTAAGTGTAATGACCTGAATGCCCCTCTATGTAACATCCATAATCGAGTCAGGTTATCACATGTACTATCAACCTTCCCGATTACATCTAAACCTTAGAACTTCATATCCCTTAAACATAATCATCATTCGAATATCATTCTCTTGATCTAGGGAGCGACCCACAAGTTCAATATCCATATGGAACATCCATAGTACTAAGATCTTAGATTTGATGATTAATCGGATAATTCTAAGGGGACGATTATTCCATCATCAGATGGCATAGATTCTATATTGCATTTGCACGTCCCAAACTGATCAAGTCCGAGTACCCAAAACACAGAGCTGTTGACCCATGAATAGAATCTCACCCATAGTGATTAAAGCACAAGAACTTGACTTCGTCAGTTCATCCACAAATGCTCAAGATTAAGAGCACCGGTTACTCAGTAGCATGAGGTGACTTGATCTCTTTTCTGTGATAGTACTATTTTAGAGATCACACCTACATGGTCCTGTTCAATGCATGACACATGCACTAATGAGATAGATCCGGGAAAGCCCTCCCGTGACTTAGGTATGTCACCCTATATAGGAGAGTATCTCATTATAACTTATACCAAGATGAAGTGCCCAGCTCCATCTTTCAGTTATGAACAATATGATGTTTCCAGGTTGTCCAGAATTAGACCTATCTGTGTGTAGACACTACACACCTAATTCATTTACTAGAAACAATGGGCCTTACACAACCATACATATATACATGTTTAAGCATAAAAGAGTCTTTCAATTAAAATACCAGTAAATATCCAGTAAACAAAAGATGAGAATGCAGCTAGTGGGCTTTAGGGCATACACCAATCCCAACAAACTCCCACTGCACTAAAGATCACTGCTTCCTAAACCTAACACCCATAGACTCAACATGAGAAGTGAAGACTTTCTCAGTAAGAGTCTTAGTGAATGGGTCAGCTAAGTATTTGCTGAAGCAATATGCTCACACCACTATCTCTCCATCCTGAATTAATTCCCGGATCAAGTTGTACTTTATCCGAATGTGCTTGCCTTTCTTGTGATTTCTAGGCTCTTTGCACTGTGCTACAGCACCAGTGTTATCGCAGTACATGACAATCGTTTTATGCACTGCAGGAACAACTCCTAATTCCAATAGGAATTTTCTGAGTTATACTGCTTCCTTCGCAGCTTCCGATTGCCGCCACATACTCTGATTGAAAGGTTAGCATATAATCTTTCGTTCTCCGAAGATACTTGAATATATGTTTAACAGCTGTCCAATTGCATAGGTCCAGGATTTGACTGATATCTACTAACCATGCCAACGGCAAAGCAAATATCTGGTCTATAACATAGGCATACATGAGGCTTCCAACAGCGGATGCATATGGAACTCTCCTCATGCTCTCTATCTCTTCAGATGTCTTTGGACATTGATCTCGAGACAGTGGTACTCCATGTCTAGAAGGTAGGAGGCCCTTCTTAGAGTCATGCATGTTAAACTTGACCAATATCTTCTCAATGTAAGAAGATTGGGATAGGGCTAACATCTTATTCTTGCGATCACGTAAAAGCTTGATCCCTAAGATATAGCTGGCCTCACCCAAATCCTTCATCTGAAATTGAGAGGATAACCAAACCTTTGTGGATGACAATAAACCTACATCATTTCCTATGAGTAATATGTCATCTACATATAGAACCAAAAATGCAACTGCTTTCCCATTTCACTTTCTTATACACACATGATTCATCAATGTTTGATCAAAAGCCAAAGGATTTTGACTGCCTGATTAAACTTGATGTTCCATGCTCTAGATGCTTGCTTAAGTCCATAAATGGACTTCTTAGTTTACAAACCATGTTATCTTGGCCACTAGCAATGAAGCCCTCTGGTTGCATCATATAGATGCATTCGTCAAGACTTCCATTAAGAAAAGCTGTCTTGACATCCATCTGCCATATCTCGTAGTCATAATGACATGCGATGGCCAAGAGAATCCTTATGGATTTAAGCATAGCCACTAGTGAAAAGGTTTCCTCATAATCGATACCCTCTTTCTGAGTATATCCTTTCGCCACCAGTCTTGCTTTGAAGGTTTCCACCTTCCCATCCACTCCTCTCTTCCTCTTGTAGATCCACTTGCACCCTATGGGTTTAATCCCTTCAGGTGCATCTACAAGTTCCCAGACTTGATTGGAATACAAAGAATCCATTTCAGATTTCATCGCTTGCTGCCACATGTTAGCATCTATATCCGTTACTGCTTCATCATAACTAGTAGGATCCTCAACCAGATCTTCAGAGTCTGTCTTAAAAGACACTCCTAGATATCTTTCTGGCTGTCTAGAAATTCTCCCACTACGACGAGGCTCCGGAGTGTTTAAAGGAATATCTTGTTCATCTACTGCCTCAGGATCTGGTACAGATGTTATAGGAGATCCCGGATGAATCTCCTCAAGGATTTCTTTACAACTAAGCTCTTGGTGCATCATACAATCATCCTCCAAGTACCTAGCATGAGTGCTGATGAGCACTTTTTGCTCCTTTGGATGATAAAAGATGCCACCTCTCGTTCCCTTAGGATATCCAATGAAGTAGCACATTTCCGATCTGGGTTCCAGCTTGGTAGCTTTATCATTCAGTACATAGGCTGGACAACCCCAAATGTGAATATGTCTTAGACTAGGTTTTCGACCTGTCCACATTTCTTGTGGTGTCCTAGGTACTGACTTAGATGGTACCAGATTTAAAATGTATGCTGCTGCTTCTAAGGCATATCCCCAAAAAGATATAGGTAGGGTTGCATGACTCATCATGGACCTTACCATATCAAGAAGGGTACGGTTTCTTCTCTCTGCTACACCATTTTGCTGGGGTGTACCCGGTGCAGACAACTGAGACACAATCCCATGTTGTGTGAGGTACTCCTTGAACTCACCCAGGAGGTACTCGTCACCTCGATCAGATCGAAGGGCTTTGATATGTTTTCCTAGTTGTAGCTCCGCCTCAGCCTTGAATTGTTTGAACTTATCAAACGCCTCAGAATTGCGTCGCATTAGGTATACATATCCATATCTAGAGTAATCATCGGTGAAGGTGATGTAATACTCATACCCTCCTCGAGCCGGTTTGTTCATAGGACCACACACATCAGTGTGAATCAATTCTAACAACTCCTTTGACCTTAGTCCCTTTCCAGAGAATGACCGTTTGGTCATCTTTCCCTTGAGACAAGATTCGCACTGAGGAAAAGGTTCGAAATCTAATGAGCTCAAGGGCCCATCTTCTACCAACCTCTGAATCCGTTTTGGGTTAATGTGACCCAAACGTAAGTGCCAAAGATATGTGTCATTGATTGAAGATACCTTTCTCTTAAGGGAAGTTGAGCTTTCTTGTTGTACATTATGCAGTGTGGGAGCAATAGGATATATATAAAATAAGTTGTCATGTATTCTACCGGAACATATAATATTTCCATCTCTACTGATATCAATACCAGAATGGAAAGAAACTGAATAATTAAATTCAATTAATCTGGAAACTGAAATTAAATTCTTCCTCATGTCCGGAACATAGAAAACATTATTTAAAACTAATATCCTATTACATGGAAAATGTAAAGTAACAACTCCTACTGCAACTGCCCAAACTTTAGCTCCAGTTCCGACTCTAAAGGCAAATTCTCCTTTCTCAATTCTCTGCATTATCTGAAACCCCTGCAATGAATTGCAGATATGATTAGTGGCTCCTGGGTCTACTATCCATGAGTCAGTAGAACAACCACTAGACAAGTTTCAAAGTATGAAAAAGATGTACCTTTCTAACTGAGGCCAGGAACTGGGACAATCTTCTCCAAGACCTTTCAGGCCACACGTGAAGCATTTCCCGTGGGCGGTTCCAGCGGTCCCTTGTCCTTCTTATTACCAGCATGCGTCTGCCCTTTCCCTTATTCTGCGCTTCTTGGACTTCTTCCCTTTCGGGTTCAGGTTTTAGAGGAAGACTGGAAAAAATGAGCTTGGGGGCAGGATAGCCTCTGCCGTGAGTTCTTTCATTAACTCAGGTAAGGTCATGTCCATCTTGCTCATATTGAAATTGAGCTGAACTGATTGAAAGAGTCCGGCAGAGTTCGAGAATCATGTCAGTCTGACTCCCTGCATCAATCTCAGCCCCTAGAACCTCAGCTTCATTGAAACAATCTATCAGTTTGAGCATATGCTCTCTGACAGGTGTTCCCTCAGCCATCCTAGCATTCATGATAGTCCTCATAGCAGCTTGCCTAGCTGGCCTGCTCTTGTCTGCAAACATCTCAGACAAGGACATCATGATTTCATAGGCTGTGTCCATTTGCTCGTGCTGTGTTTGCAACACATTGGACATGGAAGCGAGCATGTAGCATTTAGCCATGCTGTTCGCTTTCTTTCATTTCCTCTCAGCCTCTCGCTGGTCATCAGTAGAATTAGCATCAATTTCGGGACAGTTTTCCAGCAAGACAT
>CM022946.1:75993833-76032766 GCA_012931725.1 Litsea cubeba | reverse complement strand
CCTTTTTTCATCAACCGGGAGAATGGACGGCATTTCCCCGAAAGATTGGAGATGAACCGTCTGATGTAGGCCAATCTCCCTTGAAGCCCTTTGAGTTCTCTCAAGGTTCTTGGAGAGGGCATTTCTAGAATGGCTTTGACTTTTATGGGGTCAAGCTCTATTCCAGCTTTCCGAACTAAGAATCCGAGGAACTTACCCGACGAGACGCCGAAGAAGCATTTCAATGGATTCATTCGCAGTTTGTGTTTGCGAAGCCGGAGGAAGACTTCTCGAAGGTTTTCGAGATGATCTTCTTTTCTTTTGCTTTTGACGGCGAGATCATCAACGTAACATTCAACCGTCTTGTGCTGCATATCTTGGAATATTTTCATCATAGCCCTCTGATATGTGGCACCAGCATTCTTCAAACCGAATGGCATGACAGTGTAGCAATACACGCCAAACTGGGTTCGAAAGGATGTATGTTTTTTCATCCTCAGGATGCATCTTTATCTGATTGTAGCCAGAGAAACCATCCATGAATGTCATTCGCTCGAATCACAGGTATTATCAATCATTACCTCTGGTATGGGAAGCGGAAATTCATCTTTTTGGGCATGCGCCATTCAGGTCTCTATAGTCAATACAGACCCTGATCTGCCCATTTTTCTTTGTCACGGGGACAATGTTGGCCAACCATTCAGGATGTTGTTCCTCACGGATGAAGCCGACGCTTTTGAGTTTTTGAACTTCTTGTTCAATTTTATTCCATCACATCTGGACGGAATCTTCTTTGGCCTTGCTTGACAGGCTTGATGTCTTCTGAAGATTGAGTTTGTGAACTGCTATTTTGGGGTCTAAGCCTGGCATTTCAGCATAAGACCATGCAAAGCAATCAACGAACTCACGAAGAAAAGCGATATACTCGGGTAACTCATCATCCTTTATATTCTTGCTTATGAATACAGGACGTGGGTTATCTGGTGTTCCCAAGTCTATCTTTTGAACAGGATCTTCTGTTGGAAGGTTCGAAGGTGGTTCCTCCACAATATTTTCGGAGGCTTCCAGCTCAACGAAACCTTCTGGGGTTTCAAGGGCATTTCCAGACCAAGGTTTTGTTCCTTTCCACGGGTCTTCTTGATCGGTAGTTTTCCCAAGGCTTGCTATGAGATGATCCCAATCGCCTGTTGAAACCGAGTCGAAGTAGGCTACTTCTTTTGGAGATGAGGGTTCTTCTGAGTCAGAAGTCCACACGTCTGTTCCATCGGGACAACTCCTCTTCATTTTCGGAGAAATCGTACCAATTGGATGAGCTTTCCTGGATCTTTGTCAGGTGACTCATCAAAGAGATATCCAGGGAGATCGATGTCTTCATGGACTTGAGATGTTGAGGCTTGGTCAGTATATTGACTTTTAAGCCTTTGTGTCAACTGTCTCAAGGGAGTGTCAGGATCATACCCTAACCCGTGTGAAGACTTTTCTATATAGCCGTAGAGTCTCCAATCTTCCAGCTGGCTTTTGGTCAAGACGGGCCCCAATGGTGTGAGAATACCGCGTCCTTCTCCCAAACCGACTGGGTTTTGAGCGTCATAGCCCATTTTCTTCATAATAGCTTGTGCCACAGAACTGTATAAGGATAGTTGAGGCGTACCTTTATTTTGGAAAGGTTCAAGCATGGAGTTTGATGAAGAGCATCCGATCTATGAAAGAAGATCGGGTTTTCCTTTGTTGAAGTTGCTGGAACAACGAAGGAAGCTGACGTAGGATCTTCTATGTCAGAAGTTGTCTCCATTGGAGTAAGAGCAGGCTGAACTTGCTGAGTGTCAGCTTGGCTTGACGATGTATCGTCTTCTGGCTCTGAATCCGAGTCCGTGTCTTGCATGATAGACACGAAAGAGACAACAAATTTGCCCCCAGGCTTTTGTTTTGCCTTCTTCACTTTAGTTGTGATGACCAAAGGCTTTGAAGATTTGAGGGAGATGATGAAGGGAGTTTGCATGCTCTCTTCACATTTACCGGATGGTTTATTTTCTTCCGGTGATGTTGAGGAGCTTTGCCTTTATCTTTCTGGAGACTTTCGGCAAAGGATGCTGTATGCTTCTCCTCTTCTTCTTTTTCACCTTCATACATCTGTGAGTCTGCGAAGTGGATTTCTTTACCTTTGAAGGGTTTTCTGTCCGCAAAGACTCGATGTATCATGCCGTCGTCGCCAACAAACTTGATGCATTGATGTAGAGTTGAAGGGACAACACCATTCTCATGGATCCAAGGGCGTCCGAGAAGGATGTTGTAGCATGAAGGGGTCTTTATTGCATATACCGTGACTTCAGAGATAAGATCACCGATCTGCAATTTGAACCTGATTTTGCCGATAGGCCTTTGAGTACTCCCATCGTATCCAAAGATAGATACAGATGTGTGGCTCAGTTTGCTGGGTGGGATGCCCAACTCTTCGAGAGCCGATGTGGAGATAAGGTTGAGTGCAGAACCCGGGTCGATCTGAACTCTATGCATAGGCATTTCCTTGATATACCCCGTGAAGTACAGGGGTCGGTTATGCCTGGTTTCGCCAAGTAGGAGGTCATCCTTTGTGAAGGCGATGGTTGCACTGGCTGCTTTTTTAACCGAGAGGCATTCAATGCATGATCCCTCAGTTTCCTTCTTTTCTCCCTTTGAGGAGGCTTCTGAGTTTTTGACCCGGTAATCCATTTCAATTTGGAGGACTTGCGGGGCATGTTTGTCGACATCCTCATTCAGTTTTTGTAATTCTGAGATGAGATTATCACGAGTGTGCGGAGACATTCGCAACAAATCTAGGATGTGCAGACGTGCAGGTATGTGCTTGAAGTGTTCAATCAAGTCATACTTGAAAGCCTCCTTAGGGCCTGCATGTTCATCATTGTTGCCACTAGGGGCGCTTACAACATCTTTTCCCGAAGGATTTACATATGTAAAGGAAGATTGGTTGTAATTTTTGTGATAGTCCCGGCCAGAGCGGGTGCCTCTACCAACTTCGAGAGCTTCTTGAGAAGGGTCTTCGTTTGGAAGATTGTCTTCAGGATCAAGAGGCTGTCGTTTTTCATTTGCTGAGGATGCATCAGCAGCAGAGTTACCATCCTCAGTGATTGTGTTGCATGGAGCATTTTCCGGGAACAAGTCCTGAACAGCATCCAGCAATCTTTCTTCTTCGTTGACTAATTCATCGTCCCAAGCATCAATAGCTGGGAATTCTTCAGTCAGGAAGGGTGTGAACTTTGAAGTCACAGTCTCAGGAGAAGAAACCTGAGAGGGTGTCATCTCAGTGAAAGTCACGTGAGACGAGGTGGCTCCAGAAGATACATTGCTAGGCGTCGCCGGAGTGTAAGTGCTCTCATCAGACGATGCTTCGGAAGAGCTATAATCCCGAATTATCACATTACAGGAAGCTCTGACGGGAGACGTTGCCTGATCGGAGTCAGACTCATCCTCGGATGTGAGAGGATCGTCTACCCAGCAATTTTCTCCATTTTCAGGAGTTAAGGGAGGATGTACCTGATGGTCTTCAGGGACTTCAGGCTCTGGATTGCGAGGAGGCTCGTTGACGCGTTCTTGCTCTTGTTCTAGAGCGAGTCGCTGCAAGATCCTTGCATATTCTTCAAGATCAGGCATAGGAGCCGGATCTTCTTCTTCATCATCTCTTTGTGGCTCAACATCGTTGATTTCCACTGGAGTAATGAGAGGTGCTGGGTCAGCAGCATTTTCTTGTACAGCCTCTTGGTCTTCTTCATCATCGGACCAGGATCCTTGTGGCTGTAGGGGGTTTATACCAGATTACTGGCATAAGATGAGACTCAGGAACCCATTCTTCATCGGAGAGATATTCTCCTGTTTCAAGGGACTCCTCCCACTCATCTGTGTAGTTGGATTCGAATCCATCATCGGTGTCGCTGGATTCGTATCCATCAATGGAGAATCCAACTACCGAATTGCAAGAGTATGATGTCTCCTGCATGGCTTCTCTGAATTGAGGTGGCATGAAATCACTGAGAGTGAATTTCCTTACCCCCTTTGAAGTCTCTGGAAGGGATGTTTTTGTTACCTCCAGTGAAGCGGTAGAGGAAGCCTCTGCCTTTTCTTTGACCTCTAGTTTTGGCTGGGTCTTCTCTTGCCGTTTGAGCTTGAGGAGATGTTTCCTAGCCTGCCTTCGCTGTCGAGCTGTAGGCTTTATTTTCACGACCTCCCAATTTTCATCTTCCAGGAGATCGGGATGTACCCATATCGGTTGTCCGTCTGGTGTCGGGTAAGGAACCAGTTCTTCGGACGCTTCGATTGAGTTTATCACCTTGAAGGAAGTAGTGATCTTCTTCTTCGGTGATCTTGATGTTTGTCCACATGTCACCATGTTGACGGAGGCAGACCCATAGTTTTTGTCAAAGGTGATGACTCCGTTTTTCCACATCTCATTTATTTTCTCTCTCACAACGAAGCATTGATTGAGAGGATGTGAGATCATCTGGTGGTATGGACAGTACCGAGGATCGTTGGTTTTTGCCAACATCACCCGGTCTTTTTGGTTCAGGCAAGGTGAGCTTGCCATTTGCCACAAGAGCCCCGAAAATTTCATCAACATCTTCATCAAACGGGTATTTCTTCTCTACTCGTTCTTTGAAGGCGTCAGAGAGTTCAGGTCTCTTACCAGCAGCTTTGTTCTCAGCTTTCTTTGGTGGCTGAGGAGCTAGCTTGGTCTGCACATTGAGGACCTCTTTCTTCTTTGGTTTAGAGGTTGCAATGGCGGTTGGCTCTTTCTTTGATGATTTCTGACTGTTGAGGTCTTTAATCACCGTTTCAGCTTCCATGGAAGCTTCTAGGAGTTCTCCCAGGTTTTTTGATTTGTTGCCGATGATCATGGAGCGGATTCTGGCTCTCATGTTGTTTCGGCAGATGTCGACTAGCGACGCCTGTGGCAATACATCAGAGCATTTGTATGCCATTGCTTTCCACTTGTGAATGAAGTCATACGTTGACTCATTCTCCCCCTGTTTTAGGCTGCACAGCTGAGCCATAGTAGCAGGGTGATCCTCACCTTTGAAGTGGGTCAGGAAGCGTGTCTCTAGCATGGCCCAATTTTGGATTGAGTCCTCCGGCAGAGTGGAGTACCAATCGAAGGCCGTACCTTTTAGGGTACTTGCAAAGAGGCGGATCTTGAGTGCATCTTGATCCGCGATAGCTCCTGTCAGGATCTTGAAGTGGATGACGTGCTGTCTGGCTGATCCTTTCCCCGTATATGTTTGGAGAGTAGGATGCTTGAATTTGGTGGGGAACGGGACCGAGTCCATCCATAAGGGATATGGTGGCTTGATCCCATGCTCTTTGAGTATATCCTCTTCTTTTGCTTTGGCGAGGATACCGTCTACGTCCTTTTTGGTAAGGGCGCGTGACTCATTTTCTTCTCTATTTACCTCGTCGTCTTGATGATTCGGAGGAGGTTCATTGTTCGCCTGATTTTGGAAGGCGAGGAGAAGGTTTTCCATCAGAGTTTCAATCCTCTGCTGGCCCTGTTCCAACTGCTGGATGCGGGTAATCGCATCTTCTGGAGGTGGATTGTGGGGTGGTGGCTCAGAATTTGTAGCCAAGACATTCATCCTTCGTGATTCGAAAGAAGAAACTGTCCTGGTGACTGAGCTGGGGCTCATTCTTTTCGAAGAAGAGCTTGAGGAAGGATCACTCTGCTGTCCTTTGCTTGAAGGAGCAGGGGATTCTTCTGAATGTCTTCTTGTCCTGGAGACGCTGCGGGTCATTGGACGTCGGACATGGATTTTTGTTGCTGATTTTTGGCGTCTTCTAGTTTTTTCCAACCATATGGACGGCAGCAACTTGGTTGGGTCTTTCTTTTTCGACCCATTTGGGAGAGACTTGAAGTGTGGGAGGCTGAGTCCTTTGCTTCTGTAGTCTCTTTTGTCGGTACGACGCGCGGCGGCGTATACGACGAGCAATTTGAGCTTCGGTCAGCTCTGACTGGGCTCTGACGATGAAGGATGTACTCCCTCGGGCGCAGCAGCCGAGCCTGTCTTCTCTGTAGCTGGGCAAGGACAGGATGCGAACCCTATCCTTCGCCTGTTGCAGCGAAGCTTTGAATTTTTGAAGTTCGGCCCCTGTAGATATGAAGGGTCGAACTGCAGATTTGTAGGCCTTAGCAGGTGCTTGTGGAGGCCTTGTGATGCATGACTTGATTTTGGGCTTGTAGGAACAAGCCGGCTCATGCTGGGATGACTTTGAAGTCAGGTTGGAGATGGGTCTCTCCTCTTTCATGTAAGCAAGAGGATAGAACTGGTTCTCCTTGAGTGGGGCCAGGAATGCTGGCTTAGTGGATGCCTGGGACCTTCTTTGTTTTGGTGAAGGTCTTGGGGACCAAGTCTTGGGTAGACCTGGTTGTTTGCGGGTTGAGGCTTCGTGGGGCTGCCACGGGCTTCAGGTCTTCTGGTGCTCGCCTTTGGTGTCACGGTAGTGACACGTTGAGAGGCGAGTTTCTGTTTCTTGGAGGGAGCAGCTTGTTCCTCAGGAAGTGGGAATGGTCCCAGCGTCCCGAAGACGATAGTCCGGGGAGTCGAGGTCGACCCGGAGTTCACAGAGTTGCCGATGGAGTTAACACTTCGGCAGCTGATGGGGCGCTTGTAGGTGCGCGTGGTTTGCTTCTGTTGAAGCATGAGTTGGTGCTTGCTTTCGTCGAAAGTAATGGTTAGTGAAGCTGCCATTGTTAGTTTTTTCGAAAATTTCTGAAACAAGACCACATCCATTAGTAATCACAAGAATATAATGATCATAAATGGGAAGTTCTATGGTTTCGTCTTTTCAAATTGCTCGAGGTAGATGACCCAAACAATATGAGGAAGGCAAAATGCCATAGAGGGTACAATTGTTCTGATCGCAGGTGTGGTAAGCCCGGAATGGGCATCCCAGTGACTGCTAGAAGCAATTGTGAACTTAAATTCGACTTATCGAGAAGCAGAGCTTGCTCGAGGTAAGAAGAATATAAAGTTGGAGTTACAGATGTGCCGGTCGCAATACAGTAGACCCTGAAAGGGCGTACTAGTACCGCTAGACACAAATGTTTTGAGACCGCATCTATGAGATGAGATTCTCTGTTTTGAAAGGTCAAGATTGGATTCATCAAAGAGAGCAGATGGTATTCCAATCTGAACACGGGCTCAGCGATTTCCGCGAGCGCCAGTGCTCAGAAAGAAATGAACCATGATTTCTCGGATCTGAATCTAAAAATGACGAGTTTTCTTTTGAAAGGCCAATATCGGGTTCATCAAAGAGAGCAAAAGGCACTCCAATCTGAACACGGGCTCAGCGATTTCCGCGAGCGCCAGTGCTCAGAAAGAAGAAGACCAAGATTTCTCCAATCTAAACCCAAAATGACGGAAGTTTTTTTTTTTTTTGAAGTTTTTGAAGATTTTTTTTTTTTGAAGATTTTTTTTTATTTTTTATTTTTTATTTTAAAATTTTTATTTTTTTTTTATTTTTATTTTATTTAAAAGACGAGAGAGTACACATAGGCCTCCTAACCCGGTCTTATGAAATCATGATTGATAGAATTGCCCCCAGGTAAGGGTAGGATTACTTAATGAACCCGTTTGGAGGACCCTTGCCTAGAACAGTCAAGCTGTCTCCACACTCTGGACAAGGCTTTTCTTTGAATCAACCAAGATCAAAGAACACAGTTGGTTTAACCTTAGTGGTCTATGTCTTTTTTTTTTTTTTATATATATATTTTTTATTTTATGAATTCATCGAAGAGAAACCATGGCCCAAAACCTTAGTCGAACAGGCTCAACATTTCTGCAAGCGCGATGAACGATAGGAACAGATCAAGGTTTCTCAATTTTGAATCCAAATTGAGAAATCTAAATTTTTTGTTTTTTTTTTTTTTTTTTTCATATATATATATATTTTTTTTTTTGATTTTTAATGAACTCATCGAAGAGAAACCATGGCCCAAAACCTTAGTCGAACAGGCTCAACATTTCTGCAAGCGCGATGAACGATAGGAACGGATCAAGGTTTCTCAATTTTGAATCCAAATTGAGAAATCTAAATTTTTTGTTTTTTTTTTTTTCATATATATATATATATATATTTTTTTTTTGATTTTTAATGAACTCATCGAAGAGAAACCATGGCCCAAAACCTTAGTCGAACAGGCTCAACATTTCTGCAAGCGCGATGAACGATAGGAACGGATCAAGGTTTCTCAATTTTGAATCCAAATTGAGAAATCTAAATTTTTTGTTTTTTTTTTTTTTGAAAAGAGAAAGAATGGAAATAAATTCAAAGAATTAGAAATTTCCAAACAAAAAATCTCATCTCATTTTTTTTTTTTTTATGCGGAATTCAACATAGGCCACCAATTATAAAGTAGCCAAGGAATCGAGAAAAGAAATATAAGCATAGAGCAAAATATATGATATGCAAATATTTCATTTCTAGCATCGTGTTCTCAAATAAACGAGTCCCACCGGGTGTGCCAGCTTGATGGACCGCGCTCCAATGCTCCAGTTCTACCGAGGTCGGCGGACGTGGGAGTCCGTTTGGTTCCGACCCTTTCGTAACCGGGGGGCAAAAGGGGCGTGCATCAACATTTCTTTTTTTGTGGGTGTGCCAGATTTTCTATTTTTACTTGGAATTGCAAGTGGTGATCCGGAGATCAACCTTCGCAAGTAAAAAGGAAATCAACTTCTTTCAAGTTTTCCATTGCACATATATTTAAGAAAAGAGACATTTTTCTTGATTTGCCGTGAAAGGCGATTTTTTGGCATTTATAGCCGATTTTGGCGTTTATAGCCGATTTTTGGCGTTTATAGCCGATTTTGGCGTTATAGCCGATTTTGGCGTTTATAGCCGATTTACAATCCTTATCCATAATGAAAGACAAGAGTTGTGATTTTTTTGTCTCTTTAAAAAAAATACAAACTACAATGAAAAGCAAGAAAAGGAGGATCTAACTTCTCAGGAGATTGTGGAGGACTCGTTTAGATTGACGGTCGCAAGCCATATGTGGGCTTCGCCATCATCCATGCAGATGAGAACAGAGGATGCTATTTGATTCACTTGGCTTGGCTATAACCTCGGGTTTTTAGAAGACAAAGACCAAAGGAAGGTCCTATGTCCAATAAAAAGCCGAGTAGACGGGCTGAAAAGCCACATCTAAGCCATTGGAAGCAGGAGGAGAAGGCAAGGACCTTGGGGGGGGGTACCCCCCAAGGGACTTTTGTCACCTTGTTGCGGTGGCCGGTGTAGAACTTCCGCAGAGTTTTCTCTCTTTTTCCTTTCTCTGGATTTCTGTCTGTGTACTTGTGCTTTTTTCTCTGATTTTTCTGATGTTCTCTGTGATGTTGATTCCTTTGGAGTGCTCTCCTATTTATAGGCTCTTGGTAGCCATTTAGGAGAGCTTATGGGCTTTTATTGTCATTAAGCCACATAATGGGAGGAGTTACAAAATTGAATTGTTTATTTTGTAACTCCTTTTTCTTGGCTTCTGATTGGCTGGAGGAGATTGAGGGCATTTAATCGCCTTTAATCGCCATGATGGGAGGAGTTTCATGGGTTAAATGCCATGAATCTCTTGACTTGTAACTCCCAAATGCTTGCTTCTGATTGGGCCGTCCAAAGAAATGGATTAATGACTGTAATAAAGCTAGTCAATTAATCGCATTAAGTGGTCGCCGAGCAGCTGAAGAGTCGCGAGCCGTGCCACGTCTTTTGGAATTCTTCTGTCGATGATCATCGATGGATCTTCATGTAGATCGACATCAGATGACCATGTAATTTCAGGTGTTTGTTGCCAATAGCAGGTCGGTGCCATCTGTCCTGTCGATTTCTCGATCGGGTCGGGTGGAAAGCACACTTTTTTTGGTTGACCGGGTGGCGATCAATACTGTCTTCGATACTCTTGATGATTTACCCGTGTTTTGGACGGATGTCAGAGGACTTGGTGTCTCAAAAGCATGAATTTTGGAAAGTACCAGAGGCTGGGCCCTTCGAATCGCGAAAAAAACGGCGAAAACCGGGGTTTCCGGGGCTTTCCCGGCGACCCCGGGGTCCATGGTCGCCGGCGACCCTGGCCCAGGGTCGCAGGGGTCTGCGACCCTGGGGGGGTTTTCCCCCTTTCGTGTCCCGTTTTGCGTCCGTTTTTGCTTTTTTCTGATTCTTTTTCTTCTGTACTTTTCCTTGACATTTTGACCATTTATTGGCCTGATTTCTTGTAGGAAACCTGATGAGAATCCTTGCATTTTTATTTTGCAAAGTTTCCAATTTCCTGAGAAAGCCGAAGACTTTGTCGCGCAGAGCTGCCGATTTTCTGTCAAAAGCTGAAACTGGGTCAAACGATGTCGGAATGACCTGAAATTTGGTGTGAAGCCTCTTGAGCAATAAATAAGACCAACCATAGGCTTTTGTTTGAGTTTCGAAGCCGTTTGGGGTCCTATCACCTGCAGACTTGCTTTTTATCGCGATGAAGATGTCGCGGTTTGATGTGCGGTCAACCGATGTCCGATTGACTTGAAATTTGACAGGGAACCTATTGGAGTCATTTTAAGATGATCCATAGGTTCTGTCTTGGAAACCATGGTCCCGGAGAGCTTTACCGCCGAGAGGCTTGATTTGGCTGTCGGAGAAGCGAAGTTAGGCCAAATGATCTTGAAATGGCTTGAAACTTCTTGTGTACTCCTCTTTTGGCTGTCTGGAAGAATCTTGCAGTTTTTGTTTGATTCTGACAAGATTTTATTTTGGAAGCAGCATTGCCTATTTATGGCAGGTTGCGACTTCATGTAGCTCTTTGGATCTTGGAAAGGCAAAGTGACATTTTTGGTGTCAACACCCTCGTGTGTACACATCATATCTATTTGGAGGAGAATGCGAAACCCTCCCGTCAGATGCAACACCGGTTAAACCCCACCATGCAGGAAGTGGTTAGGGCTGAAGTTTTGAAACTTCTAGACGTTGGTATCATCTATCCAATTTCGGATAGCCAATGGGTCAGCCCTACCCAAGTTGTACCTAAAAAGGCCGGCATCACTGTAGTCCGTAATGCTAATAATGAGCTCGTCCCAACCCGCGTACCCACAGGTTGGCGAGTTTGTATCGACTACAGGAAGTTAAATGTTGTCACACGAAAGGATCATTTCCCCCTACCCTTTTTGGATCAGATTTTAGAACGGGTAGCTGGTCACGAGTATTATTGTTTCTTAGATGGATATTCTGGGTACAATCAGATAGAAATCGCCCCGGAAGACCAAGAGAAAACAACTTTCACATGCCCCTTTGGCACTTTTGCTTACCGACGGATGCCCTTTGGGCTGTGCAATGCTCCGGCAACCTTTCAAAGGTGCATGCTGAGTATTTTTAGCGATATGGTGGAACATTTTCTCGAAGTCTTCATGGACGATTTTTCAGTTTTTGGAGAGTCATTCCAAGATTGTTTGAGTAACTTAACTAAAGTCCTCTCTAGGTGTGAAGAAA
Source organism: Litsea cubeba (assembly GCA_012931725.1). Classification (NCBI taxonomy): domain Eukaryota; kingdom Viridiplantae; phylum Streptophyta; class Magnoliopsida; order Laurales; family Lauraceae; genus Litsea; species Litsea cubeba. Next base: position 76,021,288 of record CM022946.1, on the reverse strand, counting down.
AAAACTTAGTACTTAATTGGGAAAAATGTCATTTTATGGTACGACAAGGGATTGTCCTTGGCCACATTGTATCATCCAAAGGATTGGAAGTGGACAAAGCCAAAATAGACTTAATTTCCAATTTGCCCACCCCAAAAACCGTAAGAGATATAAGATCTTTCTTAGGGCATGCCGGATTCTACAGAAGGTTCATAAAAGGTCTCAGTGTCATTTCTAGACCATTATGCAACCTTCTGCTAAAGGAAGCCGAATTTGAGTGGACAGAGGCATGTCAAGTGGCTTTTACTAAGCTTAAGGACATGTTGACGACCGCTCCAATTATGCAACCTCCAGATTGGAGCCTGCCCTTTGAAATCATGTGCGATGCTAGTGATTATGCGGTTGGGGCAGTTCTTGGGCAACGTAGAGACAAAAAGCCATTTGTAATTTACTATGCTAGCAGGACGTTAAACAGTGCACAGATCAATTATTCAACAACAGAGAAAGAATTATTAGCTGTGGTCTATGCACTGGATAAATTCCGTTCCTACTTAATTGGATCCAAAATTGTGATATTTACAGACCATTCTGCACTGAAGTATCTTCTTTCTAAGAAAGATGCCAAGCCTAGACTGATCAGATGGATCCTTCTACTCCAAGAGTTTGATATTGAAATCAAGGATAAGAAAGGAGTAGAAAACGTGGTGGCCGATCATCTTTCTAGGCTTGTCCTTTCCAAAACTTTAGAACCCTTACCAATCCAGGACACTTTCCCTGATGAGCATTTATTTGCCACATTTTCCCATTCTCCATGGTATGCTGACATTGCTAATTATCTAGCTTCGGGTGAAATTCCAAAAGAATGGACGCAGCAAGATAAAAACAAGTTTTTCACTGAGGTGAAACTGTTTTTCTGGGATGAACCATACCTTTTTAAATACTGCCCAGACCAAATCATCAGGAGATGCATTCCTGACCATGAAATCAATAGTGTTATATCCTTTTGCCACTCGCATGTTTGTGGTGGCCATTTTTCTGCTAAAAAGACCGCTCACAAAATTTTACAATCTGGATTTTACTGGCCCACTTTATTTAAAGATGCACATGATTTATGTAAGACATGTGAGCGGTGCCAAAAATTGGGTTCCATTTCCAAAAGGAATATGATGCCTTTAAACCCAATTTTGGTAGTCGAGTTATTCGATATTTGGGGTATAGACTTTATGGGACCTTTTCCACCGAGCTATGGTTTTCATTATATCCTCGTTGCAGTTGATTATGTGTCCAAATGGATTGAAGCAGTCCCATGTAGGAATAATGATGCTAAAACGGTCAAAAAGTTTATCTTGGACAATATCTTTTCCCGTTTCGGAACTCCACGTGCCATCATTAGTGATGGGGGCACTCACTTTTGTAACCGCATCATTGAGAGTTTGTTTAAAACTTACGGTGTTACACATAAAGTGGCTACCCCCTATCACCCTCAAACAAGTGGGCAAGTTGAGGTCTCAAATAGGGAAATCAAACGAATTTTGGAGACCACGGTAAAACCAAATCGTAAGGATTGGTCAATACGGCTAAATGATGCCTTGTGGGCTTATAGAACTGCGTATAAGACCCCAATTGGGATGTCTCCATACCGGCTTATATATGGGAAAGCTTGCCACCTTCCGGTGGAGCTGGAACATAAAGCTTATTGGGCCATAAAACAATTGAATGTTGACTTAGACAAGGCTGAGGAGAAAAGAGCCCTTGATCTAAATGAATTAGAAGAATTGAGAAACGAGGCTTATATGAACTCAAGAATTTACAAAGATAGGACTAAGGCCTTTCATGATAAACGGATATTAAGGAAGTCATTCCATCCATCTCAAAAAGTCCTCTTGTACAATTCTCGACTTCATCTTTTCCCTGGAAAGTTAAGATCTCGTTGGACAGGCCCCTACATTGTTCAAGAAGTATTTCCATATGGGGCAGTGACCCTCATTGATCCATCGAATGGTACCTCTTTTAAAGTTAATGGACAACGTTTAAAACCATTCTTGGAGACTGTTCCTCCAGAGGAAAATGACATTCCTCTGATTGATCCTGTCTACCAGGATTGACGGGCACTGGATCTGACAGTGGCCCATACCTTTGTACATTAAGCATATATTTTCTTGCTTTTTCTTTTTGTGTTCTTTGTCTCACATTGGACAGGTTTCTACGTGAAAGCTTCATTACTCCAGGTGCTTTCTACCCATTCTTCTCCTTCTACATTTTCACCTCATGTTAATTACATTCCATTTTGCATTTCATGTATGACATCGAGGAAGTTGTCTAGTTTAGGTTGGGGGGTGGGAACAAGCACACTTGTCCAATTTTAGACATTTGTTTTTTCATTTTTGTATAGTTTTTTTTTTTCAAAAAAAAAAAAAAAAAAAAAAAGAAGAAAAAGAAGGGTTTCCAAAGGAACTTGATGATTCGAAGATGTCTAGAAATCTGGAATTTCAGAATTTTGAAAGGAAGTAAAATGAAGGTGCACGATTTTCTAAAAGATAAAAAGAATACTGAACTTTGGTTTTCACAGTAACACATGTACATCATTTCAAAAGTCTTGGATAAAAAGATTTAAGTGTCATTTTCAGAATTCTTTCAAAAAAAAAAATATATATATATAGAAATGACTTTATGAGATTTGGCCATATGAGTTCTCCTGGTTCATCGGTAAGGTTAGGCCAACCAAAACCATTGAATTAATTCGGGTGAATTGAAAAGGGCTGCCTATTGTTGGGGACCGTTTAAAAAAAAAAAGTGTTTAGTTATAATTCTTGAAAAGAATAAAAAGTTGTGTGACTAGTTTGGGTTCGTAGCCTTTTTAACCCGAGCTAGTAAGCCCATAGGGGTATTTATATACCTAGTGCCCTAAAGACATCTGTCTTGGGAGTCATTGGCCTAACACTCGTTACATGGGTTAATTAGAAAGCTTAAGGGACCTAGACATTGCACAGTCACATGTGTGGTTTTCATAAATAAAAAAAAAAAAAAAAAAAAAAAAAGATACATCTCGCGGCCTTTAAAAAAACAGTAGTGCGAAAGCCGTCATAGTAGCCTTGAGAGGAGACTTGTATTTTTTCCCCGAATCTAGGAAAGTTGAAAATTCTGAGGAAGAATTCTATTTTCATGGCATTATCATAGAACATTTAAAATTTTTGATTTGATGTATACACGCACAAGGCACCCAAAGTTTTGGTATAGTTTTTTTTGAAAAGAAAAATGTGAACTATATTTTGAAAAGTCCGAAATCTTGATTATTCAAGGATTCAAGGCATCCGATTTGACTCAATCGTCTTTTGAAAAACCTTCCGTTGACTTTCTTTTATTTTTAGGTAAATGAATTTTGTGGGCATATTCACTGCAAACCCTCACGAGGCACAACTCGTCCACTAGGGGTAACCTAGGGGTTTAAGGGCTTGCTGCATATGCTAAATGCAGCCGAGAGTACCAGCGAAAGTGGTGTTTTCCTTTTTGTCTTTGCATTTAGTTATATTATATTAGGCAAGAACACTATCATAGTTCGCATATTTTGCTCGGGACTAGCAAAATGCTGGTTGGGGAGTGTGATAAGTCCCTAAAAATACATAATTTCATCATCATTTTAGAATAATTAAGGACTTATTCTTTAAATCATGCACCGTTATAGTAGGAAAATCATGATTTTATATTTTGAGCATCAAAATTCAAATTCAAGTCAAAATTTATTGAAAAATTGCATTTTTACATACAATCATGAATTTCTATATTTTTGGCATTGGAAGTCATAAAATTCCTCATAACTTTTTGTTCACACATAAAATGATGAATTTTCTTTGCACCTTTGATTTAAGTAAAGAATTTTTTTTAAAATAAAATGGTGACATTTTAAGCATCCATTTAGTGTGAATTGGGTGGACCCGCATATTGCATCATTCCCTACCTTTATGATTAGAGTATTCTTTAATCCTTGTTTTTATTTTTTTGTAGGGAATTTCATAAATTGGGACCCGCGAGAGAGAGAAATCAATTGAAGAATTAAAGATGACATCCAAGAGAAGATTGCACACACAAGTGGGGCCACTCTTATGTCATGTGTGCAATGAAATTAATTTCAGATTTGAGATGCTTTTTAAGGAGAAAGTGGGCCCATGTTAAGAGATTCTCAAGCCATGAAGAAGTTTAAAAAGAATTCAAGATTCTTGCAAGCCAAGCAATCCAAGTTGGAAACAAATTAGAAGAGTGCAAGATTTTAGCACCAAGTTGTTAAAGTTAACTCCAAGAAGATAAGCCTCAAGATTTGAAGTTTGCAACCCAAGATTTATCCAAACAAGCATCACACGTGCATATCTCTCCATCCCAAGTTTCACACGTTGAAACACCTCTTTCCAAAGCATTTCACACGTCCAAGATGAGGGACCACAAGCATCCAAGATTTGTTTCAAATCTGAAATTTCAGATTTGAATTGTTTCTTAGCCAAGTAAGTGGGACCCTTTTTTAAGAGAAACAAGCTACAAAGAGAAGTTTAAATTGAGAAGGACTTTTGGTGGCAAACCAATCAACAAGAAGATCCCAAGATTGTTCAATCTCAGCCCTCCAAATCCTATCCCAACTTGGACCCCACTCTACTAATCCTTACCCAAACCAAAACCTTGCAACCCAAGCTATCAAAAAATCATAAAAAGACCCCAATATGGAGATGCACGAGAATCCCATTCCCCCATCCCTCTTGGACGACCAGCAACCCATCTTCCTTTTTTTTCATTCTTTTCCTCCATCTCTCCCTACTTCCATCACTACTTCATCCAAGGCCTTCCCTAAGGCACACCACCACTTGGATTTCTACACCACCGTCGCTCCGCCACCGTTGCTAGCGTTACTCCATCATTGGACCAGCCATTCATCATCTTCCCTTGCTTGGATTTCAGATCGCAAAACGAGAGACGGTTGGATCGCCGTTCTAGACCGCGAGTCCTTCTCCTCCGTTTAGTGTTTCGGGTGTCTAAGGGTAAGTTTAGATGAACATCATTTTAATTTAAACAATCTTGTAATGGCTATTTGCATGTAATGGGGCTTTCTTTAATGAATCAAGTTCATGGGGTCTTGGTTTTCACCAATGGGTCAACATCGAATGTTTGTGTGTAAGTGACAGTACACACTTGGTGCGGTGGTCTTGGTTTTTATTGATGACATTCGGCAAAGTAGCTATAGCATTATTTTAGAATTAAAATCCATCTTTTTATTCTCTGATTTTATTTTATTTCATTTTTATTTTTAGGTATTTAAATAATCACTACAAATTGGTTATTCTAACAACTCTTATGGTGAATGCAGTAATTAGATTAGACTAAGTTTTTAGTTTAAGATTTTTATTTATAATTGTAATTAATATTTCAGACTTGTAATTCATTATTTCATGCAAGTAGGATACTTGATTTGTATAGATTTTATTAGGCTAGTACTAGTTTTCAAAATAGGACAGGTTTATTTAAGTGATTACTCCCTGTGGATCGACCTCGGACTTAACCGAGTTATTTATTACTACAATCGAGGCCTTGCACTTGGGGCTAACGATCACCTGTGCAGTAGCCTGCCAGCCCCTGTAGCCTGCCAGCCCTCTTGGCCCGCCCACATGGAAGCCCGCCCACTTGCACCAGACCACGGCAGGGGACCCACACTTGATCTAATCGAGAGTCGGCTCTGATACCATTTGTAACGCCCCACCCCTTACCCATGCATGATATTGTCCGCTTTGGCCCACTGGCCTCACGGTTTTATTTTTGATGGGCCTGAACCCATTAAAAGGCCTCATGCAAGGTAAGGGTGTAGGCTCTACATATAATCCCAATCACTTTCCTCTCTATAGTCGATGTGTTACTCCGGGGCGTCACATTCCACCCCCCTTAAGGCTGCATGTCCCTGTGCAGTAGCCTGCCAGCCCCTGTAGCCTGCCAGCCATCTTGGTCCGCCCACATGGAAGCCCGCCCACTTGCACCAGACCACGGCAGGGGACCGACACTCGAACTAGTCGAGAGTCGGCTCTGATACCATTTGTAACGCCCCACCCCTTACCCATGCATGATATTGTCCGCTTTGGCCCACTGGCCTCACGGTTTTGTTTTTGATGGGCCTGAACCCATCAAAAGGCCTCATGCTAGGTAAGGGTGTAAGCTCTACATATAATCCCAATCACTTTCCTCTCTATAGTCGATGTGGGACTCCGGGGCGTCACATTCCACCCCCCTTAAGGCTGCACGTCCCTGTGCAGTAGCCTGCCAGCCCCTGTAGCCTGCCAGCCCTCTTGGCCCGCCCACATGGAAGCCCGCCCACTTGCACCAGACCACGGCAGGGGACCCACACTCGATCTAATCGAGAGTCGGCTCTGATACCATTTGTAACGCCCCACCCCTTACCCATGCATGATATTGTCCGCTTTGGCCCACTGGCCTCACGGTTTTGTTTTTGATGGGCCTGAACCCATCAAAAGGCCTCATGCAAGGTAAGGGTGTAAGCTCTACATATAATCTCAATCACTTTCCTCTCTATAGTCGATGTGGGACTCCGAGGCATCACACGGACCCACGGTCATTATCATCTATTGACACCCAACCAACCACCATATAGCACTGGCCAACATGGAATCAAGAACCACAGGTACAAGATAACACACAAGTACCTCAATTCTCATGTGCCCATATCACAGTGACCCACTGGTCAACAACAGCATGAGGGTACCAGAGGATCAAGTCCTCCCACGGCTGACCATGGTCAGACAATCTCATAACATGACTGGCATAAAGCTAGACAATCATCCACAGCTGACACGAAGTCAGACAACCTCATAATTTACCTCATAATTTACACTGGAATAAAGGATGTCATCATAAAGCTAGACAATCATCCACAGCTGACACGAAGTCAGACAACCTCATAATTTACCTCATAATTTACACTGGAATAAAGGATGTCATCTTTGCACTGTACTAGTGGTCTAGGGGGCCAAGGTAATTCCAGACTATCCCCAAGTCCTTGGATATTACACAACTTCCCATGGTCTTCTTAGTTACACTACGAATTCAGATCTGATTTCTCCTTCACTACCCACTTCTATAACTTAGCTGGTTATACAACCAGCCCTACTCACGATTCCGGATTTGTTCCTGCCCCTTCCATTTTGGTACTGGTATCCAAAGTGCATGAGAGCGATTATATAGCTAACCCTGTGTGTGGGGAGATTTCCAGAACCACAGGATTACGCTAATCACAGCCATCAGATGAGACTAAGCACTCTCACGTGCCATCCGCGTGCCATCCACGTGGCACCAGGCTCGCCCCGGCTACCAGGACAGGAGGTCCGGCCGAAGTCAGGCAGCTCCGGGCCACTAGCGCCGAACTAGCCCATCCCGGGCGCGATCTCGGCAGGGAGCTCCACCTCGGCTGGGCCACCCCGGATTCCATCTCGGCAGAAAGCTCCACCTCGGCTGAAGAAGCCGGGACGGAAGCCGAAGCAAGAGAGAACCTCCACTTGCGCCCCTCATCCCCCACGTCATCAGGCACGTGGAGAAATAGGGGCACGAGCTAGTGGGACAGACACGACATCCAGCCGCTCACAATCTCGCCATATCCTGACAGGGCGGCATCCAGCGGCTGAGGCCACATCAAGGCAAGGCCCGAGGGCAGATCCCACGATCCCCTACCGCCAAAGGCGTCCAACATGATCTGGCCCAACAAGACGCGCATTAAATGCGACGTGGGCTGATCCGACGCGCATTTAATGCAGAGTGGGCTGGATTGGACCGCATTAAATGCAACGTGGGCTGATCGTGACTTCCCAGTCGAATGACGGGACCCACACCGCGATATCTCCCAAAGATACGTCCGAAACACTATAAATAGAGGCTCAAACCACCATCAAGGTACGCACAATTTCATACACAGAGCTGTTACTCTGCCTCTCTTCTTCCTCTCCTTCCATTGTTCCAGTTCCTTCACTGACTTTGGCATCGGAGAGCCTTGCGCCGCCCAGGCCAGGGTCCTCTGACCGTGTGTTCTTCCCTTTCAGGCTTTCGGACGGCACCCAGTCATCACCATCATCGGATAAGTCCTCTAAGGCTCCCCCGTTATTGTGGGTCATTATTTTCTGCACCTACAATTGGTGCCGTCTGTGGGAAAGTAATATCCCAACCTTCCCAACCTTCCCAACCTTCTTAACCTCAATCTTTCAGAAGCCATGCCTCCGAAAGCTAGGAAGGGCATAGAGTCCTCGAGAGCAGCGCTCGAGCTGCCACCACCGTCAACGGACGTCCCTCCTCAAGGGCGCTCCCGCACGGTGCATGGCACGTCTGCAGGCGAGGGCCGCTTAGGCTCTCAGCTCTTTGTCGAGTTCCCACTCCAAGAGGGACTCGAGGCCTCGATCTCAGCAGAAGAAGTCATGCCGCCCAGACGCGAGAAGCGTCGGCAGGAGCGTCCTCGGAAGGACAAAGCCGTGGCCGTAGGAGAGACGCGCCACGTTCAACCCCCTGCCACCGGAGGGGCTCTCGAAGCCCAAACTGCTCTCCTCCAGAGGCAGGAGCAGCTGATTCGCGAGCTCCAGCAGCAGCTGAGGGCAGCGTAAGCCGCCTCCTTGAGGCAGGTCTCCGGGCCTCAAGGGAAGAAGAGGGACGCCCCCAGCAGGGCAGCCCAGCCTCCGCGCGAGGATCTCAGGAATCATCTGGGCCATAAACGGAGCCAGATTCGTGATGAAGGCTCGAGCAACAGCCGGAGTCACCATAGCCGCGATGGCCGAGCTCATAGCCATCGCAGTCCGAACCACCCCAAGCGAAAGCCCAGAGCTCAGACTCCAGAGAAGGACGACGAGCAGAAGCGGTTCGACAAACGCGTCAGGCTAGCTCTTCAGCACAACCTGGACATGCGGGACCAGAAGCAGATCTGTGGCCACATTGATCTAGGGGGCTCGCCCTTCACAAAAGAGATCGAGCGCACCCCCTTGCCGAGAAAGTTCTCCGTCCCGCGGTTCGTCCCCTACGACGGATTGTCCGACCCATCCGCTCACCTTCGACACTTCTCCCAGAAGATGTCTATCTGGGGGAATGAGGGTCACCTGAACTGCAAAATCTTCTCCTCCAGTTTGGGTGACCTCCCCCTGAAATGGTTCTGTTCTCTCCCGGAGAAGTCCATCTCGAGTTGGAAGGAGCTCCAGCTCTCCTTCCTGAAGAAGTTCCAAGCCTACACCGTCATCCCCAAGAAAGAAGGGGACCTCCTCGCCCTAAGAATGAAACAGGGTGAGACCCTCGCCATCTTCGCCCAGCGATTCTGGGCGGTTTACAGCCAGATCGAGGGCACCAGGGAGGAGATAGCAATCTACGCCTTCCAGCATGCCCTGATCCCCGGCCACGACCTGCAGAAGGATTTGGCCGGGGACCCCCCAGAGTCCATGCCAGGATTGATGTCCCGGGTCAAGCGCTTCATCGCCCAGGAGGAAGACGAGATCCGAGCCCGGGATCAGGACGGGCATCCGGAACCCGAGCATGAGAGCAACCAGCCTCGGCAGAGAGGCGGGAAGCCCTTCCGGAAGCAGGAGCCCAAGCAGGCTTGGGTCTCCAGTTCGGCGAAGCCTGCGTCGTCCAAGTCTGGGGGCACCTGGCAGCCCAGACCTCCCACCAGCGCCAGTCAGAACGTCAACGTCGTCTTCAAGGAGCCGATCTACCGAATCCTGACCAAGATAAAGACCAAGCCGTTCTTCAAGTGGCCTCCGCCCTTGAGGAATGAGCCCGCCTCTGGCAGCCTGAGCAAGCTCTACTGCTCTTACCACAAAGGTAGCGGGCACAAGACCGAGGACTGCAACTCCTTGCAGCGGTATCTGGAGAAGTTGGCCGAAGAAGGCCACATTCCACAGTTCATTGAGGCAGGAGATGCTGGCGGCAGCGAGGGCCGAGTTCACCAGAGCGTAGCCCAGGCTCCAGACAGTGAGGATTCGGAGAGGATCATTACGTGATCCAGCTGGCGTCCTCAGCTCCCGCTTCCTGGGGGAGTTGGCCCCGAACTGGCATGGCCCGTTCAGAGCAGTCTCACTGGCAGAAAAATCCAGCCTACAAGCTTGAAGACTTGGAGGGCAAGCCGCTGCCGAGAAATAACTTTCGCCCCGTCATCAATCTGTCATCTCTCTTTGATCGACTTCGGCTACAAGGGTTAACAGCCCTAGAAAAGGCCTCGAGTTCGGACACTCGGCCAATTCCTAAACTCAGGGTCTTCACCCATCTCCAAGGGTTAACAGCCCTGGAAAAGGCCTCGAGTTCGGACACTCGGCCAATTCCTAAACTCAGGGTCTTCACCCATCTCCAAGGGTTAACAGCCCTGGAAAAGGCCTCGAGTTCGGACACTCGGCCAATTCCTAAACTCAGGGTTTTCACCCATCTCCAAGGGTTAACAGCCCTGGAAAAGGCCTCGAGTTCGGACACTCGGTCCATTCCTAAACTCAGGGTTTTCACCCATCTCCAAGGGTTAACAGCCCTGGAAAAGGCCTCGAGTTCGGACACTCGGCCAATTCCTAAACTCAGGGTCTTCACCCATCTCCAAGGGTAAACAGCCCTGGAAAAGGCCTCGAGTTCGGACACACGGCCCATTCCAAAACTCAGGGTTTTCACCCATCTCCAAGGGTTAACAGCCCTGGAAAAGGCCTCGAGTTCGGACACTCGGCCAATTCCTAAACTCAGGGTCTTCACCCATCTCCAAGGGTTAACAGCCCTGGAAAAGGCCTCGAGTTCGGACACTCGGCCAATTCCTAAACTCAGGGTCTTCACCCATCTCCAAGGGTTAACAGCCCTGGAAAAGGCCTCGAGTTTGGACACTCGGCCCATTCCTAAACTCAGGGTCTTCACCCATCTCCAAGGGTTAACAGCCCTGGAAAAGGCCTCGAGTTCGGACACTCGGCCAATTCCTAAACTCAGGGTCTTCACCCATCTCCAAGGGTTAACAGCCCTGGAAAAGGCCTCGAGTTCGGACACTCGGCCAATTCCTAAACTCAGGGTCTTCACCCATCTCCAAGGGTTAACAGCCCTGGAAAAGGCCTCGAGTTCGGACACTCGGCCAATTCCTAAACTCAGGGTCTTCACCCATCTCCAAGGGTTAACAGCCCTGGAAAAGGCCTCGAGTTCGGACACTCGGCCAATTCCTAAACTCAGGGTTTTCACCCATCTACAAGGGTTAACAGCACTGGAGAAGGCCTCGAGTTCGGACATTCGGCCGGATTCTTAAAATCAGGGTTTTTACACCCCTCAAAGATCATTGCCGAGCTCACGCTTCCACAGCCGAGACCAGTGGAATGATGACTCCACTTCGGCACAAGACAGCTCGTCTCGGCCGAAGCCAGCCATTTCGGCCAAGGGCAGCTTTCCAGAGGAAGAGAGCTGTGCCAGCACTCAAACACACAAAAATGCAAGCATTCCAGAACAGTGCAAAGAAAGAGAAAAAGAACTCAAAAGCATTGTACACGGTTTGGGTGATCACAGAATTCCTCCCTTTTATTCATTGTAAACTGCTTTATTGCAAGAATTACAGAACATAAAGCAAAGTACAGAAAGGAGGATCACAGTCCTCTAAAAGCAGAAAATAAAGAAAAGAAAAGCTGGGAGACTCCGATCTTCACTCACTCTTCGGGCGTCGGATCGCTGCCTGGAGGTTCTGAGTGATCCTGAATTTCAGTGAGCTCTACAACACGCTATGGTTGGTTAGACCAAAGCGGCTGCAGAAGCCCCTCCAGTGTGGAGGCCCTGGACCTCGCTGAGCTCTTCAACACCCTCCGGCCAGTAAGACCAGCCAAGGTTTGAAGAACCCCCAGGTCCAGCGGGGCCTCAATCCCACCTTCCGTCCGGTGGTCTCGCAAGACCGTGTCGGACGAGAATGCGCCACCGCCCCTCTTCCCCTTCTTCTCTCCATCAACGAAACCTGACCAGGGGCGGTCGGCCATGAACCCGCGTTCAGAGAGCGCGTGGTCCACGGGGAGTTCCTTCAGAGAGTGCGCAGACCACGACCGGCTCCCCCCCTTGGAGAAAGCCGTCCACAGGCGCAAGGTTTCCCCCCGGATCAAAGACTGCAGAATATCTACCAGCCATGGTTCCTATGTCTATGTGATTTAAGCTATCTTATGTTCTGTTCTTTTCGTCGCCCATGGCGAGCCTGTCGCCCCTACTTATAGGAGGAAGAAGGGCTCAGCCTCCGAAAGAAGTTATGGGGGCGAAGTCTCCCACGCGTTGCTCGGAATGCACGACTGTTGACCAGCGATCCCTATGACGCCAAGTGGAGACATCCGTCCGTTTCCCTCATAGGCCGTGCCACCATGTTTATTGCTATTCATGGCCTCCAGAATACGGAGAATCGGCACAGACAGCTATGAGGACCGTTTGACTCCTTCTACCTCAAGAGTCACGCGTTATATTAAAGGTATTCAAGTATCATTCAATGCCACATCCAGGAATGAAAGAGAGGCAAATGCAGAGAAAAATGCACAAGTAAAGAAGCCCGACTTTCACTGAATTCACAGGGAATATTACAAGGCTAAGAAGCAAAGACATTACATAAAAGAGGACAGAAATATAGAGGAGCCCAGCTACTGTGGTCTCGGCGACTCGACCAGGTCGATCACCGTATCTGCCGAACCAGCAGCTTTGGCCGAAACCATGACCTTGCTTGGAGCGTCACTGGCAGAAGGGGCTTCAACTGGTACCTCAGCCGAAGCAGGGGCAGGAGAGGCATCACCTTGAGGCACGGCCGAAGCATCGCTGGCGACCGGGGCATCGCTCAAGACCGAGGCAGCTGGAGCGTCGTCAGCGGCAGGAGCAATTGCATGAGCTTCAACTGGGGCACTTTCGGTTGCAGGAGCGGAGTTCGGCTCAGGAGGAGAGTCCGAGTACTTCGGCAGGTCCCGATAGACAGGATGATCTTCGGGGACCCCCGCACGTCTCAGTGCGGCCAGGCATCCTTCCTCGAACAGGATGGCGGTGATCTCCTCCACCTGCTTCTCATATAGCTCGGAGGCATGATCCACCCCATCCTGGAAAGCAGACTGGGCCTCAGAAAGAAGAGAAGCTTTCTCCTTCTCCAGCTCGGCGTTCGTCGTCTTCAACTTCGCCGTTTCAGCTCGCCCAGCCAGCACTTCCCCGCGCAGCCTCGTCCCCTCGGCCGTCGATTCAGCCTTTAACCTGGCCAGCTCCGACTCCAGCTCGGCAGTCTTCCTGTTCCTTGCCCAGACCTCGCCCTTCAGTTGGTTTGCCCTCGCCGTAAGTTCGGCGACATCAGCCAGGGCCGATGCCAGCCGAGCAGCCTCATCAACCCTGGCCTTCTTCATCCGCTCCATTCCCGCCTGCAGCTCCTCCAGCTCCTTTTTCAGCTTGTCCCTCTCGGACTCCAGCTGAGTGACCCGTGCAGCATTCCTATCACTCCGCCCCACCACGGCCAGGAGCCCTGCACGTTCTGCAAACGGAGAAAGTGAGTCAAGCTGGGGCAGTCGAGCCAGATTACTTGGAAGGAAAACACTGAAAACACTTACCAGGAGGTTCGCCTGGATCGCCGAGACCATTAGGCTCTCATTGTCGAACCTCTCATGCGTCTCCATATCTCGCGGCAGAGCGCAGGCCTTGGCAAGAGCCCCGATAACGTCGGCGTTCCCCAGCAGCCGATCCTCGACGTTCAGAGGCTTGCCGGGCTGCGTTTCCATCCTCGGCCTCCATGGCGGTGGGGCAGTTCGGGGTCCGGAGGACGACCCGGATCCCTGCCCCGCCGAGGTGCTGTGCTCGCGAGTCGTCCCGCCGGACGGCCTGCCTGCCGGCACGATCTTCTCGGCCGGTGCACTCTTGTCGGTTGGGGCCTTGGCTCCGGGGGGCCGTGCAGAGGTTTTGCCCTTTGAAGGCTGTTCGGCCCCCAGGTCCTTCTCACCCGCCTTGGACTTCTTCCTGGGCGGGGCCCCTCCCTCGGGCGCTCCGGCGAACGTCGCCGAACTCCCACACTCGAAGCAGGAGCAGGAGCAGGAGCAGGAGCGGGAGCAGAAGTGTCGCCAGCACCTCCCGAGCTCGAAGCTGCTCGGGTGCTGGCAGGAGATGGCGTCGCAGAGGAAGAGGACCCCCGCCTGAACTTGGCCGCTAGGTCCTTGACGGCAGGCTCCCTCGACCTTCCCGCCATATCCTCTTCCTGATCAGAAGAATAAGCGTCCACTATCTGCCTCAAGTTCGCCGGCTCCGAACTGGAAGTGGACGCCTCGGACCCAGACGCGGCTCGGCTAGCGGCAGGATCGCTCAAGGGGATCCCGGAAGGTACAGCAAGGGAGACGGTTGGACGATCAGGATGCACCTCGTCCACCTCGGGTACCCCGGTCCTCTGGTAGTGGCCGCGGTATCTCGGCGTGTATCCAAGCAGCTTCCAGGCCGACCTAGTCTCGTGCCCCTTGTACCTCTCGACCTTGTTGACGTCGTCGGGGTTCCTCCTCCAGCCCTCACTCGCAGCTCGGCGGCGTCTCGCACCCGCCTCTGCATAACAAACAATAGGAGAGTCAGCTCGGCATCGCCGAGATCAAGCAAAGCAATAAAGAGAAAAGAGGCGATGTTTACTTAGGACTGTCCCAGGGCGGCACGAGACCGCTAGCCTCCTACTTTCGCCAGCGCCGAACTCCTAGTCCCCCGAGACGCAGAAGAAGGCTTCTTCGGCATTCTTACTTGAGTCTTCCAGGGCCAGGACGAAGCCTCTTCGCTGCGGCTTCACCCGGAGATAATATTTCCCTTCCCCGGCCTTGCAGATGTCGTAGGTGTCCTCGATGTCATGGACACCTAGGTCGATCCCCAGAATCTCGTTCAGCTTCGCCGTGCCCATGATGACCTTATAGCCATTGGGCATCAGCTGGCACGGGGTGAGGGACCAGGTACTGAGGCAAGCCCTAAGTAGAGGGTGCAGGGGGAATCTGACCCCGCCCTCGATCACAGAGATCAGAGGGAACGGCATCCAGCCGCCGGACCAGCGCATAGTGGCATAGTCGACGGAGTCTGCCGGCTTGAGCAGGACTCGCTCCGGAATATCGAAGGCAGCCCTGAATCTGGCTATGCCCTCTTCGGTGTCTAAACTGAACCTAGGGGTGCCCATGTCTGGAAAGAAAGGTACAGCAAAAGAAAAAACCCTAAAGGCTGCTAAACCCTAGGAAAAAGCTACACAGAGGCGTGAAGCAACTTACAGAGACAGAAAGGGCGACTCGAGTACAGATCCAGACATGCCCTGTGGTCGTCCTCGCTAAAAGAAATCTTGAGCAGCAGAGCAGAAGTCGAAGATGAAGGCGAAAGCGAAAAGAAATCAGAAACGAGAAGAGAAGAAGACGACCCTATTTATGGAGAAGAAACCCTCGGCGCGCGCTGCTTTCGAAATGACGGATTTCGCGATCCGCGCCTGTTCCATCAATAAGACAGCGCAATCAGTGAAGAGGCGACGCGTGTAACCGTCGACTCGGTTCCCAGTACAGGCATGACAGAGCATTTATCGCTTCAGAACAGTTGAAGCGACACCAGTCGACGATCGCCGCATCCCCAGACGGACTCTTCTAGCTTTCCACCCCTAAAGGCTAAGACGCTTGAGAGGTCAAAAGCTAGGGGGCAATTGTGTGGGGAGATTTCCAGAACCACAGGATTACGCTAATCACAGCCATCAGATGAGACTAAGCACTCTCACGTGCCATCCGCGTGCCATCCACGTGGCACCAGGCTCGCCCCGGCTACCAGGACAGGAGGTCCGGCCGAAGTCAGGCAGCTCCGGGCCACTAGCGCCGAACTGGCCCATCCCGGGCGCGATCTCGGCAGGGAGCTCCACCTCGGCTGGGCCACCCCGGATTCCATCTCGGCAGAAAGCTCCACCTCGGCTGAAGAAGCCGGGACGGAAGCCGAAGCAAGAGAGAACCTCCACTTGCGCCCCTCATCCCCCACGTCATCAGGCACGTGGAGAAATAGGGGCACGAGCTAGTGGGACAGACACGACATCCAGCCGCTCACAATCTTCGCCATATCCTGACAGGGCGGCATCCAGCGGCTGAGGCCACATCAGGGCAAGGCCCAAGGGCAGATCCCACGATCCCCTACCGCCAAAGGCGTCCAACACGATCTGGCCCAACAAGACGCGCATTAAATGCGACGTGGGCTGATCCGACGCGCATTTAATGCAGAGTGGGCTGGATTGGACCGCATTAAATGCAACGTGGGCTGATCGTGACTTCCCAGTCGAATCACGGGACCCACACCGCGATATCTCCCAAAGATACGTCCGAAACACTATAAATAGAGGCTCAAACCACCATCAAAGGTACGCACAATTTCATACACAGAGCTGTTACTCTGCCTCTCTTCTTCCTCTCCTTCCATTGTTCCAGTTCCTTCACTGACTTTGGCATCGGAGAGCCTTGCGCCGCCCAGGCCAGGGTCCTTTGACCGCGTGTTCTTCCCTTTCAGGCTTTCGGACGGCACCCAGTCATCACCATCATCGGATCAGTCCTCTAAGGCTCCCCCGTTATTGTGGGTCATTATTTTATGCACCTACACCCTGTATTGATGCAAGGCACTCACAGATTTCATGACATGACATGATGTAATCATATAATGAAAATATATTCAGTCGCAAGAATATAACATGGAATCAGCTGCGCACATTCATTTCATAGACACCACATTATGAAGGGACAACTAGACATCGCTACCCACATGTGAAATCAGTTATCACATTGTTATTATAATGTGGAAAATCATCACCATTCACGCACCATTATATTTATTTAGCATCAGAATTCACACTCAGCCCAACTAAAGACCAAACCCAAATCCTAGGGCTCACCTGTCACGACCCCAAAACCAGATTACTATATATAGTCCGCAACTCGGGGCCTGACTGGAGGTTTATAAGATAATAATAGTTCTCCCCAAGTTCCGCAAATGTCAGGCTATCAGAAATTCCTCAACTCCCATGGCCTGCAAAAGCAAGGCCAATAAACAAAACTACAAAAGATGCTAAACCAGAAGACTATCTCCCAAAAGATGCGACGGATCTCTCTCACACAAGCACAATGCTCTAGAGTACATCGTCTGCGCTGCACTTTACCTAGCCTTGCGGTTCCATTGGACCATCTCACTTTCCTATTAAGGGATAGCGGTGTCGTTACCTACATCACCAAGGCGTAGTATTAACCTATGAATAACTAAGCAAGAGATCAATGTAAATTGCTGTTGGAAATAGGGTGGGCCTCTAGGATGGGTTTCAAAAACTTTTGACCCACTTGATGCAGGGATCAACTATCCAGAAGGCTATAAAACCCAATCCAAGATCTATGTCCTCAATCTCAGCCATCATGATCGGTAAATACAATCTATCTAGAAGATAGAAATAGCAATTAACAAGCATCCATAATAATCTACAACATGCAAGGAAGTGGATTATACATTTGGAGCTCGGTTGTGCTCTAATAGAGAAGTTGCGTCTTTCTTTGATGATGAAACGCTTTCACTAATCAAATAGGGATCTCCAAGACCTCTTGATCTTCCACGCTATGACCCATATCAGATTCTCCTTTTTCTCAAGAAGATGGTGGGATCTCGAAGAGAAAACCACTAGGAACTCTAGGGTGGAACTAGAAAGAGAACTAGAAGAGGGAGAGGAGAAGAGGCATGTGCAACACTTGCACAAAAAAGCCTTGGGCGTGAATCCCTAGGTGGATGTATGCATGGACGTGCAACACCTTGCCCTCCTCTATTTATAGCTTAAAAGCAATTAAGACACCTCCTCTTTCTTATTGAAATAGAAGTCTCACTTCTCTAACAATTAGTAACTCTCTTCTATTACTAGTTAAAATAGAAGTCTTACTTCCACAATAATTAATAACTTACTATATCATAATTAGAAGTCTCACTTCAAATATGATTTGTAACTTTCCAATTCCTTTCTAATTAAAATAGAAGTCTCACTTCTACTAAAATGAGTAAGTCTACTATTACCACTATTAGAAGTCTCACTTCAAATAGAAATAGTAACTTTCCTTTTAAAGTTCAACTAGAATTAGATACTTTTTAATAATTGGCTAGCGTGGGGACCACTAGGGATTCCTTAGAAAGCTGGCTCCAACTGGGACACGCAACCCCACATCTCATGTGTAATCCGGGCCCACAGTTAATTGCAAATAACTCGACTATATAAATGCAATTGAACTCCAGACTTAGGAATATTACATAGAAGACCCTAAACTTCCACATTACCACAAGTAGACCCCTCTATCAATATCCATGGATCAATTGGACCTATATTCCAAATTAGATCCATATCTTATTATCCTTGAGCCCCAATTAATCATAATGATCATAGGTACCTTTCCAATTAACTCTTAATCGGAATGGGTGCGCACTTACCAATGATAAATCCATTAATTGGCACAAGGGGATATTAGATATAGATTCCTTCTTGACCATTGAATGTTCCCACAGCTCTACTACCACGTACCCAAATCACCGAGGTGTTGACCTACAGTTGGCCTCACTCATTGGTGACTCAAAGCAAATGAATAGATAGAAACTTGAGTTCATTAATGTCTCAGGATTGAGAGCCTATTGCTAGGGAATTATGAGAGCAGGACTTAAAGTAAAGACATTGTTTATAAGGTGCTTCTCATGGTCCTTCAATACATCCAATGTACCAGCACTATAGTCCAGAATCTTACATTCTGATGATCGAGACAAATCACACTATCTCATAGTGATCAAAATGCTGCAACCTTGTCAGTATGAGATGTCCAGTCTCATCACTAGTTGTGAAGATATTTAAGTATAAGATTTGTCTCATGTCTCCCGTATGTGGATCTCATCCATACACATGTGTTACATCTAATATACTTGTGGACTCCGGTTCATCTCATGAACCATCATGTCATTCGTATTGGTTATGTGCATATATATAATAAATCACCATTCTTCTCATGAAAGGAAAACATGAATATACTGATAAATAAAGAAATTAATCAATTTATTATATCATCTACTGGATTGAGTCCATAAAACTAGCAATCTCCCACTTGGGCTCAATGCCAGTTAGAGTTGCATCTCATGCACATCCCTTTTACTTATAGCTCTAAAAAACTTTGGTAGTCAAAGGCTTAGTGAAGGAATCTCCTAGATTGTCTGCAGAGGCTATCTTGGTGATCGTACATCACCTCTCTGCACAATCTATCTGACCATGTATAACTTCCTCTATACATGCTTTTTGGCTCTTGGGTTATTTGGACTTAGCGACTGCCTTGAATTTATCACAGTAAACTGTGAGCGTCTGTCCTACCAAAAATACCACTCCAAGTTCCATAAGGAATCTTTTTAACCAATCTGCTTCCGTAGTTGCTTCTCAAGTTGCTACAACATAAGCACATACCCAGAAGTTGATTTCCTGGAATCCTGATCTGACTAGAAGTCAGTATCTATGTAACCGACTGGAATCAACTCATCACTGCTATAACACACTATGTGATCTCTAGTCATTCTCAAGTATTCGAGAACACATCGTACAGCAGTCAATGATAAAGACTTGGGCTAGACTTATATCTGCTGACTAGGCGTTCTGCATGATAGATATCCGGTCTAGTACAAAGCATAGCTTACCGTACCAGAACCTTATCTATGTACACATCATTGGGATAAGCCTATCATTCTATTTTTCCAGTCTCAATGGAAATTGATTCCTAGGATGTACCTGGCTTTTCCAAAGTCCTTTATTATCAAAAGTCTTAGCCAATCAAAACTTTTATATCACTCCATAGGAGAAGGATGTCGTCGACCAGAAAAAACTACCCTGCCTTCTTGACTTTTCATGTACACACATGACTTATCCGGATACTGACAAAAATCAAGTGACTTGATTTCCTTGTCAATACGGATGTTCCTGTTTCGGGATACCTGCTTTAATCCATAAATGGACTTATGCAGCCTGCAAACTCTTTACACTTGGTTATTAGCTATAGAACCATCTGGCTACATCATATAGATGTTTTCCTCAAGATTGTCGTCGTGAGACGCTGTCTTGACATCCATTTGCCAAATCTCGTCAACGAGATGAACCGCAATGGATAAGAGTACCCAGATGGAACTCTTCCATCTGGCTCTCCTTTTCTCTTGTAGACTCACTTGCACCCAATAAGTTTGCTATTGGCAGGCAAGTCCACAAGTATCCAGACCTGATTAGAGTACAAAGACTCCACCTCAGCTTTCATAGCATCTAACCAACGTCCCGAAACTATGTCCTTAACTGCTTTATCATAGTTTTAGGGATCTTGTTCTGGTTACACCGGGATTGCCTTGTAAGACTTTCCCTAGATCGAGAACTTGTCAAGGGTCTTGACAATACTCCCACTATGACAAGGCACTCGTGTAACTACTGGGTCAAGTATGGGCGGATTTTCTTACAGTTTGGTTATTCTTGGATTTGGAATTGATTTCTCTTGAATTTCTTCCACGATAACCATTTCTAAAGATTTCCAGTTAATCTTATAATCTCCCTCCAGAAAACCGCATTGGTGCTGCCAAGCACTTTTTGCTCTCTAGGATTATAGAGCAACCAATCCTTTAGTTCCTTTTGGGATAGAATATAAACATATATACTTTCGACTTTGATTCCAACTAATCCGTCTTATCCTTCAGCACGTGTGCTGGACAACCCTGAAAACGTTATAGACTAGGCTTTTCGCCCTGTCCATAACTCCATGGGAGTCTCAAGTATAGACTTAGATGGAATGAGGTTTAGTATATACATTTCAGTTCCATATCCCAAAATATAGGTAATCCGTAGAAACTTAATCATAGACTTGATCATATCTAAAAGAGTCTTGTTCCTTCTTCCCACTACTCCGTTCTGTTTAGGCAAACCAGGAGCAGACTACTGGGATCAAATCCCATTTTCTGATAAGTATCCCATAAAATTAGCGGAGAGATATTCGCCTCATCGATCTCATCGAAGAGTATTTATACTTTTACTTAATTGCTTTTCCGCTTCTGCTCGAAACTCTTTGAACTATTAAAAAAATCTTGGACTTACGGTGGATAAGGTATATGTATCTATATCTAGAGTAATCATCGGTGAAAGTGATGAAATACTCATATCAATCTCTCGCTCTAATATTATGGGTCCATACACATCAGTATACACTAACTCCAATAAATCTTTGGCCCTTCTACCCTTAGATGAATAAGGGTCTTTTGGTCATTTTGCCTTCCAAACAGGATTTGCAGACAGGCATTGATTCTGCCACCAATGAAGGCAAGATACCATCTTTCACTAGCCTGTCAATCCTGTTTAGGTTTATATGACCTAGCCTCTTGGGTGCCAAAGGTTTGTTGGATTAGATGAAGGTAACTTCCTCTTTAATGATGGTCTATTATTAACATCAGTGTCATGTATCTCATACATTGTGGGAGTTAACAAATAAAAGCCATTGATTACCTTGTCAGAATATATAAGAGTACCGTTCCTCTTTAAGACAATTTAATTATCAAAAGTAACAGAATAACTCTTATTCATCATACTAGAAATTAAAATTTCATCTTAAAATGGTACATATAATGTATCTGACAAAATCAACTTAATATTTGAAAGCAACTAAGTTACTACTCCTACTGACACTGCTTCTGTCTTGGCTTCCGATCCCAGGTTAATACTGATTTCCCCGTCATTAATCCTCCTGATTACCTGTAACTCCTACAACATATTACTGATGTAATTAGTTGCACCGAAGTCTACAAACCAAGATTCTGAAGTACTAGTTGAAAAACTATTGTCACGCCCCGAAACCGGGACCTGCAGCGAACCGATCTCGGGGTGCGAAATTTTGGAATAATTTGAAACTTTTTGTTATAGTTCCCAAGATCCGCGTGAATGAGGATAATCACATCCCAACACAATCAGAGTATATTTTTCGCGGAAGCTAAACATGGTGTTACGACCCGGAATCCGTGGCCATCGGGTTCCGTGTCGTACGCAACCAATATCACAAGGCCATCAATAAACAGACTGGCATGAATCATACATAAGAGCACACTGAGCTGGTAGTAACAAACTATTATTTCCCACATATTCAAGTTACAATTAACAGATGTCTTAATTACAAACCCAAAGAAAAAGGCTGATAAAGCCATACAAAGATATATCCAACTAAACAGAAATACTACCCTCAAAGGTTTGATTCGAACTCCGGTGCCAAACTTGACATCTAAATGACATCAACGGGCAGCCTCTCACGTCAGACCGGCGGTCCCACCGCCTCCTCTGATCAAACACCTACAAACAGAAAGAGAAGGAACTGGCACCAAACAAAGGGGTCAGACACGACGGTCTGGCAAGTAAATAAACAAATAATATGAACAAAAGAACATATATAAAACCGGATGAAATCATCGTAAAACCGGATAAACAGTCTAAACAATAATGACAATAAAACATGCTAAAACAATCGAAAGTCCGAACATAAATATCAAGACGAATAAACGAGCAGTCTCTAAAGCATAAATGTCTCGAAAAGATAACCACCTAAGCAAGGCATTTAATAGTTAGAAATACATTTAAAAACTGAACAGTAGAAACAATACGATAAGGTCGATGTCGTAAGCATTAAACAAATCAAAGCATAGAAAGCATAACCGACAAGAATCATAAACTAAAGTAATATGCAGATAAAAACCTAGGCGACCACAAATAGCTAAATCCTCCTATTACCGAAGTAATAAGAGCAGACAGAGCGTAGCCACTGAACGTGGTACTAAACAGAGGATCAGAACCGTAGCCATACAAATGGGACCGGCAGATCAAAAGTATCAGAACCGTAGCCATACAAATGGGACCGGCAGATCAAAAGTATCAGAACCGTAGCCATACAAATGGGACCGGCAGATAATTACCGTTGCCATGGTCGGTACAGACAGAATCCAAGCTGCAGCTGGCGGACAGAGTAAAGATCCCAAGCCGGGTGATCAGCCCGACAAGGTGACCTAAGCCTAGTGGTGCCTTTAGTTTTCAAACTCAAACAGATACAAATCTAACATAATACTAATCCCTTTGGCTCAGGGGCTCGCACCACATAGCTCTGGCCCCGTCTTGCCTCAGGGTTTTGTTTTCGAAGTCATAGCCTCTTTGGCTCATGGGCTCGCACCACATAGCTCTGGCCCAGTCTTGCCTCGAGGGTTTTATTTTCAAATACGAGTCTTATCAAAAACAATAATCTCATCGAAGAAATCCCGAATGTGACGAACATACTCCAAATCTCTTTTCAAATCGAATCGGAGAAAACATAAGAATATCTATGGTAAACCGTTCAAATACGCATTGAGGTGATTTGTATAAAATCATACGAGCAACCCTTTCGAACATGGGAAGACACATGATTTTATAACAAATCATCGATGCTATTTAAATTAGTTCACCAAAGAAATCAAATACAAATACAAATACAAATACAAATAGATTTTTCTGACTTGAAATGGAATGGACAGTGGAGAATGACTTAATGACTTACCAAGGAACCATCTCAATGCACATTTAACCTTTAAACATTGATAAATAAAGAATGTGTTTGATGCCAATGAAAATCCATAATGTTTAAATGATAAAGTGCGCATTGAGACACGAAAGGTTCCCGGATAATTTCACATACAATCATTCTTACATCATTCCCATTTCACAATTTTCCAAGTATCGAAGAAATGACAAAACTCTTAAAAACAGGCCCATAACTGGCCTTGAACCAAATCCAAATAACCTACTCATTTAGCCCAAAATAGCCCCTTTAAACAAGGCCTAAACCATTATTAAAACAGTCCAAACACTAAGCTTGATTGGCCCACAAAACACATTTCAAAAACAGCCCAAAACAAATCTTGGGATGGCCCACAAACAAACTATAAAACACAACCCCAAAACTAACCTGAACCAGGCCCACAAAACAAGTTTAAAAACAGTCCACAACTAGTCCTTAAATGGTCCAAGGAACAAGTTTTAAAACCAACCCAAACTAACCATAAAACAGGCCCACCAACAAATTCTAAAACAGCCCACTATCAGGCCCTAAACTGACCCAACATCAGGTCTTGAAATGGCCCAAAAACAGGTTGGGAATTGGCCTAAAAACAAGCTGGAACAGGGCCTTAAACAGGCTGAAAACAGGCCTCAAAACAGGCCTTAAACAGCCCAGGAATTGGGCCAAAAACTGCCCATTCCAGAAGCCTGGCTCGCTATAGCGAGCCCAAGCTCGCTATAGCGAGCTGGGCTTCTGTCCAGCCCGTGCAGGGAGGGTTTTCTCCCCTTTTTTTCCATCTTTTTCCATCCTTTTTGATCCTTTTTCATTCCCAATCTTTCATACAATTTCCAACATCAATTGAGCCCTTTCTTGACCTCTTCATCTCATCAAATCACCAACCACAATCAAACCAATTAATCCAAACACCCTACTTTGAAATCAAAGTCTTCTTCCTTGGCTTTGAACCCAAACACTTAACATAAAAACTAACTTTCAAAATGATCAAAGTGAAAACAAACTTTCAATACATTGTAAAACAATGACATAAGAGGAAATCAAGCAAAACATTACTCCATTTGTCCAAAACAAATCTATGAAGCATAAAAAGATTTAAAGCCTAGCATGAAACAACATGATATGAACAAAATACATGCAACCATCATATTAATTGGAAATCCACTTGCCTTAAGTCAAGAGAAGATGCAAAATACTCCATGAAAGTCCTCTATGGCCTCAAGCTCCAAAATTACAAAATCCCCAAAATAGCTCAAGAGAAACCCTAAAAATCCAATCCATTGTAAACCTCCATGAAAACCCATTGCATAAATGACAAAACCCTTCAAAATGGTTTGAAAAACAAGAATCTCATGAAAGGAAACCATTGCTAACCTTTTTGAAGCTCAAACAAAGAAGAAAGGCTTGGATGAGGGGTCTCTCCTAGCTCAAAATCCTTGAAAATGGTTCCCTTGGAAAGCTTGAGTGGAGAAGAAGAAGATGGGAAGATCAAATCTCCCTTTAGCATCAAAGAAGAAGAGGTACATGAGGAGAGAGAAAGGGGGCTGGGAGAAACCCTAATCCCTCTCTTGTTGCAGGAAATGAGAGAATGGGGAAGAGAAGAGACCCAATGGGGGTTTTATAGAACAAATGGGCTGGGTCCCATGGGCCCCAAACTTCACAAGGCTGAAACTACCCTTTGCGGGCCCCGAACGAAAACGACGAAGAAGACAAAAATGATCGGCGAAATATCTACTTTCCGAAAAGTATATTTTCCCCAATTTCTGAAATTTTCGAAATTCATGGACAGATTTCATGTGAAAGGTCAGTTTTGCCCTTTTTCCTCGAAAAACGTGATTTCTGAGTATCAAACCAAAATGATCAAAACATGAAAGTTGTTAAACTTCATAAAATAAGTCGAAATACACCAAATCCAGAATTTTTTAGAAATCCGAAGTAATTTCCCATAAAAATACAAATCATATTGACCGGGTCAAACTAAAGTCAACGGTCTCAAAATCTCCAAGGTTATGGAAAAATCCGGTCAAACTCAAAAACGCGGTCAAACTAAATCAAATCTCACTTAAAAAAGCTAAACCACGATTAAAACAATGCTAAACAAAAGGATTGGGGTCGGGATCTTACAACTATCTTCAGAAATAAATGACTCAATCATACCTGAGGTCTTTTCCTTTGATAGAAATCGTGGACAATTCCTCTTCCAATGTCCTGTCATACCACAGTGGAAACAGTTTCCCTTTGCTCCCGTATCCTTGACCTTGGCCATACCACTAGTGGAACCATACTCCACCTTAGGACCTTTGATGACTGATTTCTTCTTACTTTCCCGGTCTTTGCCTTTCGACTTAGACTTAGCAAATGACTTTTCTGTCATGAGGACAGTTGGTCTTTTCTTCATGATTTCCTCAAACACCAGCTCAGCTATGGTCATTTCCAATTTATTATAATTGATCTCAAAATGTTTGAATGAGTCCGGTAGTGATTGAATGATCATGTCAATCTGCGATTCTGTATCAATCATAATCCCCAGTACATCTAACTCATTCAATACCAACTTCATTTGTAACAAATATTTTTGTACTAGGGTTCCCTCAGCCATCTTTGTCTCCATCAGCACTTTTATAGCAGCCTGCCTAGCAGGCCTAACCTGGTCTGCAAACATCTCCTTTAAGTTCGATATAATAACATATGCTGACTTATAGGATTGATGTTGTTCTTGCAAAACAGTAGACATGGATGCCTGAATAAAACATCTGGCCTTCTCATTGTCATTGGTCCACTTGGTGTAAAAGTTTTTCACAATCTGTGGTGCATCAGGCTCAGGCACAGGAAGGGAGGGTATAGTAAGGACATATTTGCATCTTGAAGCTGTCAAGATAATATCCAGGTTCCTTTTCCAGTCCACATAGTTGGATCCCATCAACTGGTTCTAGTTGAGGATGGTCGCAAGTGGATTGAAAGTATTCGAATTCATGCTGTATAAATTAAAGCACATAACCATACATTCAATGAAAGAATATAAATGACATTAAGGTATAGTATTCTACCAAATTCATATGGGAATCCTTATAAGCACTGAACTTAGAATACATCGGAATCCCAATCCCCTAGGGCATGCCTCCTTGGGGAGTGCGAATGTCCTTGGATTGGTGCGGATCAAAGTTCGTCAAAATTGGAATTAAGAC
Organism: Litsea cubeba; assembly: GCA_012931725.1. Taxonomy (NCBI): domain Eukaryota; kingdom Viridiplantae; phylum Streptophyta; class Magnoliopsida; order Laurales; family Lauraceae; genus Litsea; species Litsea cubeba. The sequence continues at coordinate 75,994,551 of CM022946.1, read as the reverse complement.
TAACTATCCATGATCCCCATCATTCATTATCATCTAGGTATCTCATACCAAATAATGTATGACTCCCGATTTGCTTTGGTTTCTAAAATACATGAGGCAAATCCTAGGGGATACTACATCATTATTTTAGTTAAGTGTGACCCACCAACTAGCATTGCATGACAACCGTTGTGAGCAGCTCCTCCTAGGGGAGTAAGCCCTCACCCCGTCTCACCAACACTATCCATAGGAGATCCATATCTAGTAACCAGACAAGTAAAAGCCCTCCAAAGGAACGTCCACACTCTTGGTGGCGCGAGGCTAATACTTTCCTTACAATGGACCTATGGTGGAAAACCATGGGGATTTATCAATTTAAATGCCCCGCTCCCACTTAATATTTTGAATTGAGGATTTCCTTTTAAGGTATTAGGGCCCACATATATAAATATATGAATCATCAAATCATCTCATGATATGATCTAAGATTGGTTCCAAGTCAAGTTATTTTAAGGAAAGTCCATTTTCTTAAATTAGTGTTACCAATGTGTCCATCTCATGGGATATCAACACTAATTAGAACTCTTTCCAAAAATTAATTTGATTTGACCAATATTAGTAACTTGCTATGTTTGGATCAGATTTGGAAACATTCTAGATAAAGCATTCAACTATAAATAGAAAACGCTAAGATTAGAAACTAGTCCTCTCCTCCACATGGCCCAAGCGGAATAGACTT